>MU388251.1:0-150769 GCA_022578535.1 Jackrogersella minutella
GGACTAAACGCGTAGCCGTAAACTGTAAGGTCTAACGTGTTTTACGGATATAATATAACCCGATCTCCGTAGATGATCCACCCATCATCTGACAGATAGTAACCAATTCTAGTCTCATTGCCGCCATTTTACCCACTGTAGATCACAGCACACCAAAGCGGGTGTGTGCACCCGCCTCCAACATACCTTCACTAGTCTGTCCAAATCTCACCCTACGAGTCTGCACACGAAACCCTAGAATACCATAACCGCAGCCGCAGCAGCCTCGCCGTCCTTCTGCTTAACGAACCGCGAGCGCGTCAGAAACAGCGAGCACACCGCCATCAGCGCCCCGGCCGCAATATCCATGACCCAAACCTTGTCGATCGCGCGCACGATGACCGCAACCGCAGCGTCGCGGATCGCGGGCGGCGCGTCGGTCAGGACCTCGCTGCGGGTGCCGGCGATGGCGGCCTGGATGTCGGCGTCGGAGTACTGGTCGGGTGGCAGGATCTGGCGGATGCCGCCGTAGGCCACGCTCTGGAAGACGGCGCTGGCGACGGCGAGCCCGATGAGCTGCGAGGAGCCCTGCGCGATGTTGATGAACTGGATCAGGTCCGCGCCGCGCGTGGGCTCTACGAGAAGGCTGCCGACCGCGTAGGTGGCTTGCGAGGTCGTCATGCCGATCCCTAGTAAGACCGTGTACCCGACGATGTTGGAGTCCGACGTGCTCGGGCCCACGGTGTACATGGCCGCCGCGCCGGCGGTTAGGATGAGCCCGGACACGAGGAACCATACCATGTGGTACCCGACGCGGCCCATGGTGGCTCCGCAGAGCAGCACGGTGGCGACGTAGAAGCATATAAAAGGAAGCAAGCGGACGGCAGCCTCGGTGCCGGTGTCGCCGCGCGCGAAGAGATAGTAAAGCGGGATGTAGTAGACGGCGACGAACAAACCGCATCCGCCGCTGCACGACATGATGATGTACAAGAGTACGAGCTGCGGTTTGCGCAGGAAGCTGCATGGGAACAGGCGGTTCGCTTTATCGGTCAGGATGCAGAACTTCTGAGTGACGGCGAAGGCGACGAGTAGGACGGCGAATATCACGATGAGCGTGATGGTGCGCCCGTCGCTCCAGGGCCATAGCACGCCTCCGAAGAGGAAGGCGACTGTGAAGCAGCAGTACATGCCGAAACTAAGGAGAATGCCGAGCCAGTCTATTAGCTTGATTTTCTCGACGAATGTCATATCGGGCCGTCGCGTGATGGATGGTAGCAGGAATATGTAGATCGGTGTCATGGCGCCGAAGATGACCAGATTTAAGTAAAAGCCCTGCAGGTCGTTCAAGTTAGTCAAAAGTCAAGAAAAGGTAACTGCTTTAGAAAAAATGTATTTCCTGAAAAGCCAATCAGGAATAAGGGTTGCGACTTACCCATCGCCAAGTCGCAGAGCTATCAGCAAGAAGCCCTCCAATAACCGGCCCAAGAATGCACCCTCCCCCGTACACAATCCCAACCATCCCGAAAAACAGCGGCTGCTCCCTCGGCAAAGCAAGCGACGTCGATATATTCAGCGTCCCCAAGTACATACCCGCGCCCCCGAACCCAGCCCACACCCTACCGACGATCATGGCGTTCATGTTTGGCGCGGCGCCGCAGAGCGCGCTGGCGGCCGCGAAGTTCGCCAGGCACAGGACGAACACCCACTTGTTGTCGAAGAGGCCGTACGCCTTCCCCAGCGGCAGGATCCCGGCCGCGGAGCCGAGCGTGAACCCCACGCCCAGCCATCCCAGCTGCGCCGTGTTGTTGAACGTTGCGGACACGGCGCCTTGGATGTCGGCGGCGATGGTGTTGTCGAGCCCGAAGAGCAGGTTGGCGGAGAAGATGGAGAGGCAGACTAGAACCCAGCGGAGGCCTTTGACGGCGCGCTCTTGCTGGCCGCTGGGCTTTTCGTTGATATGTTCATTTGGAGGGGTCTGCTGAGTCGGTGGTTGATCTTGGTTCTTGATCGTGGCTGATTCTGAGTTCTGCGTCGAGTTGGAATTCGGTTCGTCGTTGTTTGGCTCCATAGTAATGGCACCGTTAGACGGATCTGCTTAGACGCTGACAACGAGAGAAGAATCCACGCTCGTAGGTTTCTAAGATGTCCCATTCATGGTTTTATCTGAGATCTAGGTAAGATATGCATACGTAAGAAGAGAGAAAGGAAAGCCGCATTACCGAAACCAATATTCCCATAGCCTACCCATGACGTCCGCAACAGGAAACTATACTTAGGAATGTGCCCCTTCACCAACGTCTTCTAGGTACCTCAATTCCTAAGCTTATTTCCCTTGCAACGCCACATTTGCCCCTTTAGCGACATGGCTCCGTCTTCCCGATGCACTGTTTCTCGTTCTCACTGCCCTAAGCGGTCAAATAACAAGAATGAAGCCGGTCGTTTCTAGGGACACGCAAGGCTCGTCGCTGACCGGAGCGAAAGGAGCCTTTCTTGACGCTCCGGAACTCCCTCGAAGAAGATTGGTCCGTCACTACTGGGACTCCGGTACTCCGGCTCCACTTGTCTCGCTGCTACGCTAGACCCGTAGCATGCTCATTTTGAGAAAGGAGTAGCTCCTATTGGCTGATCCGATCAGTGGTTCTTTGTACTACATTCGTCTCCTGGGAATATGATCGGGGTAGTATTGTGTTTATTTAGCGAGTAGGAGGCTATTTCGAGGACCTTTTACCCCGTAGGACCTCCATTCGGCCATAGAATATTCCCACTGTTGTAACCATCGATAGTAAAAGCCATATCCATCGACCCTGCCATAATCTCCTCCATCGCAACGAGGGTATCTTCATCGAATTCGGGATACCCCAAGTCCGTCTGCCCTCCTGCCGCGGGAACCGGCTCGCCCTGTGGCATGATAGGGATGTATTGGTCTTCGCGAGCCATGTCCCTGTCGTCCTGTTGCGATCTTTTCCCCATGTAATATTCAGATGCGACGATCTGGTCGACCGTCACACTGAGCGAACGCACTACCTCGGCCGCGCTCGCAGCTACGGCGAAGCTGTTACCGAAGATGCCCAGGACGTCGATGGAAGCATTGATGGCGTCCCGCACAGCCGGTGTCAACTCGTCGTGCGGATACGAGAGCACGAACCCTACCAGTGTCATGGCGCAGTTCCACTGCCACTGGAAGGCTTCGTGCCACCCGGTCAGCAAGTCCGTCGTTGATAGTATCTGCCGCATGATATGCGTGGACGCCATGGCATGGCTGGCGCACCTGTGATTACAGGAATCTGTGAGTGGTGTAGACTCTGATGTCCACGCCAAAATTGGCGGTAGCGATAACAACGCGACTGATCTTAGCCAAAGAAACGGTCGATACAGGTTCGCGCACAGGTTATGATATGATAGCTCCAAGAGTAGACGTTGGCGCTGCACCCACAGCGGGGCAAATTTCTCGATATCAAGCGGCGAGCGGTCCGTCGAGAAAGGGGTGCCGTGATTCCTGCGTCCGATTTTCAGTGCAGTGGGTACATCTTGCTTCCATTGCTCCAAGGCCCCCATGTGTGTAGAAAGCGAATCAGCATACATTTCTATAGTCGGTACTGCGATGCTATCGCTGTTGAATATGTCCATGTATGTATCATAGAAAGCAGTGTAGACGTTGCGGACAGCCAGTACGAGCTTCGTGTTATGTAGGTCCCAGCTTAGCCACGTAGTGTTATCATCCAAAGGCGCGAAATCTGATCCCGACTGCTCGGCAGCTTGGAGGTCGTCACTGGGTAGTCCGGCGCCTACATGTGAGAGGTGAAGCATGAAAGGTCGACCGAGCTTCATGCTAGTCTTCGTTTCGAGGACGTAGATAGACCACCATAGACGCTTTCGTAGTTCTTTCTCACGCTGTGGCATATCTTGAGGAGGTGGAAGATGGAGACCTAACATCTGGGCTGTTCGTGATGTAAGGGCCAAGGTGCTGTCGGCCATGTTTTGGAAAGACGCGCAACATAGCCATATCACGGATAATATGTTACACTGCAGAGTCGATAGGGTGGGACTTTCCATCTCGGATGCCAGCAGTGTCTGGCAACGGCAGTAATGCCTCTTGACAAGAGTTAGTAATTATTTCTGAAAGAGGGGTTCAAAGGTTGTTAGCATGTCTCGTGAAATAATCCAATCCGCTCACAACTTGGTGAATGTAGATATCGAGATAGGGAAAAGGAGGGAGAAAGGGGGTTTCTGGAAATTGCATACGCGGCCGGCGAGTGTTGCGTCGTTAATATCAACATCAACACTTCGTATCGAAGCATTGCTTTTAGCCCGGCCTTGTGCCATACCATACTGCAAACACAGCGCGATAACAATATCGACGAGCGCGGATGGCTTGCGCTTTTTGCCCGACCCAACCCATAAAGATTTATAATGCTGCCTAAAGTCATCTTCGTAAAGCACAACGAGTGACGTGTGATATGATTGCCAATATAGATTCAAGAAATATTCCTCCTGTGTCGGTGTTAGGAATTCCTTGGTGAGGTGATCATCGTCAAGCGATACTCGGCTACGTTCACCCGTCGAGTTTTCAGAGGGGCTCGTAGGACCATCGAGCAGTCTACTAGCCGAGTTAGGCTGCATATAATGCTCGGGGAACTGCGCCTTGAGTTTCGAAGAAAGGCAGCTATTCACACGACTGACAAAGTAGAGCAGAGAGGAAGGCCCATACCAAGTCTTCGCCGGGGACCTAGCCGTGCTAGTGTAGACACCGTCCCAGTAGTGGCAAGATAGTCCGTTGTTTACCGGGGGCATCAAGGCGACTATCGTAGGTAGTGACCCCGACGAAACACTTGGCGGCGTTGGAATTTGAAGGTTGGATGATCCGGCAGAGGCCAAGTCCTGGCTCCTATTACGAATGCGTTCCTCTTCAAGCTCCTTCTGGAGTTCTTGATTGCGTTGCCTGAGCCGTTCTATCTCACGGAATGCATGCGGAAGCGTGCGAACTTCGGTTGTTCGGTCATTGCTGCATTCTCCCCCCCTAGCCTGACAGTTGAGACATGGGTGGTTATCATCACACTTGATTCTGTGGACGCGGCACCAATCACTTGCTAGGGAGTCAGTAAGTAATACTAAGTTGACATATATAAGGAACAAGCAGTATGGAACCAACCAAGCGCGCGTCACTTGACTCCGTTTCGGCCGGGGTCGTAGAGGTCGCGGCCCCTCCGAAGCTACAGAATTTGGAACGAGTCCTCCAGATTTTGCCGCCGGTGAGCTATTGGTAGACGCATCTGCGAACATATCCGGTGACATTCGATCGACGCTATTGAGAAACGAGGGGTACGAGATGTCGTATCATGACACCCTAGATGAATAATTAAACAGCTGATTAATACTAGCTAAAAGGTAAAAGCTTTCATAATAAAAAGAATCAGATATTGGAATTGTTGGATGATTTGTAATGACGAAAAAGCTGAAGCTGAGCGGGTCGATGGCACAAAGACCAGCACTATTCCATATAGAGATTATCCCGGAGATAATTATCTCGGGTCGTACAGGAATTTTGCCAATGGAATCTGCATGACGGATGTAAGGTAACTTAGAAGTACGCAAGTCTTGATTCAAAAGAAAAATGAAAACAAAATACATCCACCTAGGTAAGTACATTCGGGGTCTGGCTATGTGAAGTTATTTGTCGAGTCCAATGCAGTATATGACAAGGTTAAGACGGGCCGGCCCATGGATCGTTTTAAGCTGCCGTTATTTGTGGGGTTCATATCAGCCCCCTTTACCTAGGTATTATTTCGATATTACCAGAGAACTGTATTGCCTCTGAACCTGTTTACTTGTTATACGTCACGTACCTAGGTAGATATTGACCCATCTTATCCAGCCTTTCGAAGAGGACAGTATAGGGTTAGCATGTCACAAGAGCAACGTAAAAGCAAAGATGTAATAGTGTCGATGTGTTGCTTCAACACACTATATGCTTGTTGTCTACATAGACAAGCGAACCTTGTAGTTCACGCACCAGGCCAGAGTAGAACCACGCGCCAATTGGGTACCTGAAGCCCATCTCCTCCATCTCAGATTCGATGCCCGTCAACCGACCGACCGTAACTCCTCTTGAGGACGACGTTGTCTAGTTCAAATGAAACCAGGCCAAGTTTGCGAGAACAAGCCGTGAACCATGCGGAAAAAAAAAGTTTGTGGGAATAAACCGTACCGCCAAGTTCCTATCCGTCCGTCATTTCCGTTCCTTGTCGCAACGCCGTATCATGCGAATGTGAATGCTAAAGTAATGTCACAATATCATGCGAATGAATCTCAAATCGGGCATCCAGTATCCCCCGAGTTGAATAGAAGTCAAGCATAGAAAAACCTATGGTTGGCAATGAAGAATGCGGACATCACATAAAGATGCCGACCCAGGCTGACTTGGCGCTGACATCCGAGTCGCAATCGTCGACGGCGCAGAGGACGTGGTTCTTGAGGCCGTTGGGATCCGGTCGGAATCCTACGGGACGGGGATTCTTTCCTACGGGCTTTCGATTCTCGTAGCACATTTTGCAGTAGACCTAGAAAGAAGTTAGTCCCGATAAAAGAAGGCGAGCTTTTAGTGCAATAACTTACATGTCCACATGTCTTGACGGCCCAGAAATGGTGCTCAGCCTTGTCCTTCTTTGTGCGAGCCTTCTTGGCGGGCGGAGCTTGGTCCTTGCTGTCTTCGTCCGGATCGTAGGCCAACTCCAGTTCGCAGCTCGGGCATATGGCAACGACATCCTCGCCCGTATTGCGCGTGAAGCCTTCTCGGGTCTCCTTCGGAGGCTCATGCGCTGGCTTGCCGCCAGGACCTCCAGTTGCGATTGCGTGGTTCGGGAAAGGGTGGGCGAGGTAATCGAGGTTGATGGGACCTGCCGGGGCCGGTGGAGCTTCGGGCATGAGGTTGCGCTGTCCCATTATGACAATGTCATCCTCATCGCGATAATCCATATTGGGCAGGTTGTTAACCAGTCGAAATAGGGGAATGTTTTGCATTAATTGTTGAAAATAATGGCGGCCAGGTAAGCCAAGCGGGTCTGGCTGTTCGGGCTGCCGGGGCGGTGGTTGCCGTTCACGAGAGGGTTCTTGGTTGGCGCGACGCGGGGGGATGTTGCGTCGAGGAGGGGGTGCGACGACTACTTCAGCAGGTTCATCATCCGAGTCCGAAATGAGGTCTATGACAGTATGTGATCCCATGTAGCTCGCATCGCTGCGGGATAATCGCGGTGGGGGATTTTGTTGCTGGGAGCGTTGTCTGCGGGCGTTTTGCGAATGGTGTCGAGGTGCTAATTGGGCAGGACCATCATTGTCGCCTGTCAAATCAATTACCTCGGGTTCCGCGCGATGCTGATGATGTTCCTGATTTCTTTGCTGGCCTCGGGGGTTGTTTGGTTGAAGAACCTCCACCTCTACAAGTTCATCCAGCTGCCCACGGTTGTTCCCCGAAGGAGAATTTGTCCCTGCTGCAACACCATTACGCTCTCTGTTGTTTCTTCCAACGATACCTGCATCCCCCCAACCATACGAACCTGCTAATCTGGGGGCATCTAGTTGGCCAATCGGGTGGTGAAGATTTACGACAAAATCACCACCATTGTTATTGTCATGTCTGTTATCATCTTCGTCGTCCACAAATAGGCCCTCCTCATCTTCAAAGTCCGAAGAGCCGGGGATATCGTCACCACCATATCCGAGGAGGAAACGTTCGAAAGGATCGAAATCCTCGCTTGGGCTAGATGGCATGGGGAGGGTCGTAGATGCAGATGCAGAACTGCTATTGTAGGGAGAACTCTGAGGTTGACTGTGGCGTGGCCGTGCTTGGCTTCTAGGAGGAGACTCGGAGGGAAGAAGGAAATGATAGTTGAAGTCGCTGCCCGGAGAATTGCTGCCCGGAGAAATGGTAGAATCAGTCCAGAGTGAAGCGGGTCGAGGAGGTGTCGATGATAAAGGATCAGGTGAATCAGAGTCGGCGATTTCTGCCATGGTCGGGATTGCTTATTGTTTAGGTATGAGTAGATCTAGATTGGTCAAGGCTCGGTGGTCAGTGAGTGAGAAGTAAAACGTAAAAATACGTAGTTCATAGTTAGGTTTCGAGGCTTGAACAAACTGTGCAAACATCTATTGATAGTGCATGTGAGTTGGAATTATGCAGGAAACTTAGAACGTACATACCTTCTAGCTGGACATATACATAGTACATACCAGCCTATACCTATTACCAAGCCAGACCTAGGTAGCAGTTCGGATATATGTGTAATTACACGGCGTGGCAATCGATTCTGAAATAACCTCTTATTTAATCTGCCAACATCGTCACGAACTCTTAAAACTGGGAAAGTGGTAATATTTGTAGGTTGCCGAACATCGAACACTAGACGAGATTGTTGTCACAAAGAGGGAAGTCGAAGTCAAATTTCCAATAGTTAACGTGGGGTGTTGAGATTGGAGGCTCGGTGTATAAAGAATTAATAGAGAAAAGGTTGAGAAGGTTCAAGTTGTGATGAAGCCTTAAAAAGTTAATGGTTTAAGATTTACATTATTGATAATTTTAGGTTGTTAATGACAAAATTGAATATAACTTTCGGTTAACGCGAGCCTTGCGCCTTGTTGCACGCAGCTGCCCTACTAACATTTTGTTACTGGAGGTACTTAGGTACGAGTACATAGTCAAGGATCATGACGCCTAGCTTCAACACCAAATCTTATCTCCGATGCTTAATGAAATCCAATATTCGCACTTTGAATTTGGTATATTATCTAATAAGTACCTAGGTGCCCCCCCTTACGTAGTCCTAGGACACCACCTGCTACCTAGGTACTGCTCCTGAATTGTTTGCATTGCATCCCAAGGTATGTAGTATATATAAACCATGACCAATTGGATCCCATGTATTTCTCAAAAATAAACCCAGTTTTCTACATTAATGAAGGGGCATTCATTGATAATGGGCCCATTGGTCCTAACCATGAGACCATTTCACACAATAAGGCTACTATGTAGTTCTTTAAACTCTACAAATTTACTCAATGGCATTATTATTCAGCCCCTTTATGACCTGTGTGTATTGTACACTGAAAAACCATGGGCACCAGCTGTAGCCTTACTGGCTGGTAATAGTAACCCCTTTTGTGTCGATACATAATCACGATTCCAACCTTTCTCTGATTGTATGACTTTCAAGTACAAACATCCTTGACCCAAATCATGACTCCGTGGCTGTGAGAACACTAACGACACCATCCCTATTGACAGCTATCAGCTTACTGGCGTTGGCAGTCCACTGGACATCGACTGCGCTGACCGCTGCTCGTAAGGGTTCAGACCACGACTTGGAGCTTTTGCTGTACTGCTGTACCGTCACTCCAGAGGGCCCAGCTGTCGCGAGGAATTGCTGCGAATAATCCCAAGCTAGGTTCTGCACTGCGCTACCCGTATCCAACACCTTAACCTGCGCTGCATCGCCCTCTTTACGTAGGTCGAATATGGTAACCGTAGTCTGTCCCTTTGCGGTAGCCGCAAACCAGAAGCCATTCTCGGAAAAGGCGATAGCTTGCACGGGAGCTCCGAGAGGGAACGAGGCGGCTTCTTCGCCCGTCTTGGTCATGAAGAGCTTGATCTCGCCAGAATTGGTGCCGGCAGCGAAGATATGGCCGTCAGGATGGAATGCGCACGTGGTTAACGCTATAATATGATTAGTAAATACATCTTCGAATTTATCTTGTAGTGATTTGAACCTACCAGAATTGGTGTATACACGCGTAGCGCGATGCAAGTTAGCCAGATCGTAAAGGACGAAGCTCTTGTCTGAGCCGACGGACGCTAGAATATCTTTGCTAGGGTGGATTGCAAGGCCGGTGGCTGGGCCAGCGTGATCCGAAAAGGAGGCGATCTCATTGCCATTATCAAAGACCTTCACGGAGCCCTTCGATGTCGAGAAAAAGACCTTAGGTCCATCCCATATCGAGTCTGTCACAGGCTCATTCACTTGGAACGAGCGTTCGACCGTATCGGAATCGATTGAGTAGATCGCAACATCACCCTGCAATCCACCAATAGCAGCGTAGCCTTTCTCAACGCAGACCGTCGTAGCTTGAGGAACAGGTGCCGAGTTCGTAGTTTGGACGCTAAACGATGCCACGCTGTCTGCTGTAGTCCATCCTTTGGGAACAGATCGCTTCTTTCGGCTCTTGGATAATCTATTAATTTGTTAGTCCTGATGCATTCATTAAGGAATCATGGCACGAACTTGGCCTGCGTCTCATCAACCTTAGCCTCTAGGTCCTCGGACAAAGCTTCAGGGTCAACAGCCATAGCATCACCGTTGGTTGCGCTACCCGCCGACACGGTCACCTTAGACAGGGCGTCTCTAGCCTCGTCGCGCTCCCTTGTTACCCTCGCAATGACTCGAACGGCAGCATCATGTTGATAGAGGGAAGTGGCAAGTTCTTCTCGAGTTCGCTCTAGCTGCTGTCGTAAGTTGTAGGTCTCTAGTGCTAGAGCGTCCCATTCATTCTGGAAGGTGGAAAGTAGGGCAGGTATGGATGTGAGGGTGGGTGGTCGCGGGCGAACGACGCGAGGTGATTTGACAGGAAGAAGGTCGTCAATGGTAAGGTCTTCGCCGGTTACTGGATCTTTCGCATTCTCCTCGATGTACTTCTCGATCAGACGCTTCTCAAAGACGGCACCTTTGAAAGGAATCAATTAGCTAGCTGATTTTCCGAAGAGAATAGTTATTGAAATTAGACGTACCTGACAGTTTGGAGACAACGGGCTCCTGGGGAGCTTCACCAGAAACTATTTGATGTTAGAATGATGGAATGTATGACACGATATATTATATGATATTGGAAACTTACTTGCGCACAGCATTGTTTATGAAGTCAATTCGTTGATGATCGCATCTAGTAATTGACGAGGCTGAACTTGGTATAAAATTTCCAAAGTTGCCTTGCATCTTAGCTTTCAAAGCTAGAAAGTTCAAAGTTCGCAGGGTCGCGCGCGCAAAATATTGACTTTGAATCGATTGGTTCAAATTCTAATACGCCGGAGTTCAACCATCAGGCAAGAAATGCCCGAACCGGTCCGTCAATTCTCCAGGCTGTTAGTGTGCGGTACTTACATACCTAGTACTTCGTAGGTACTGTTCTATTAAAGCTACACCCGAGACACATTGATGGGGGAACTTAATCACATGCCTCCAACAATGTGAAAGTACGGATGTATCGAGGTACATAATGTATCTTGACCCCACATTGAACCCCGCCAACAATGAATAGGTACCTAGCTTGAATCCAATTGAAACATTAAAATTTAACGCTGAACAAAAACAGTAACAACCTTGGTGGAAGTTCCATTTCACGCGGCACTCCGCGATAGATATGTAGGTACCGATGAAAGATAAGCAGTTGCTTCAATTATATAAACTCAACAACAGACTCCATCCTTTTAAATACTATGTAGGTAAGTCTTCCACTTAATCTAATTCATACATACCTAACTATATACGAAATGATGCCTCCGACAACTCTTCCACCCATCTCCTCGCTTCCGACAGTTGATGATACAACACTCAAGTCCGTTCTCGATGCTCTCTTTGAACCATCTGCAGACCTCCATGCCTTAATCCTCCCTTCGATCCGCGACGGCCCCTCCGCCTCATACGCATCTCTCATCGAGCACGTCGGGATCTTCATGTCGCAGCTTGCGAACTCCTCAAGAAACCCAGATGCAGTCGAGAAGCTTCACGGCATCCTGGGTTCGCATCCTCGACTAGGTGAAAAGAAAGTCGAGAGTGCGCAAAGCCGGGCCGAACAGGCGCATTTGAATACATCACCCGACTCTAGGGAGAGGGAAGACGAGGCCGCGAAACTGAAGTCCCTAAACGAAGAATACGAAGCTCGATTCCCTGGCCTGCGATACGTAGTATTCGTCAACGGTCGGAGCCGAGCAGTCGTAATGCAGAATATGCGGGAACGTATTGACCGTGGTGATATTCAAGCTGAAGAACGGGAAGCTATCCAGGTAGGTTAAAGCATACCTAGTGAGATGTGTCCGAAGTAAGAGGTGTAATAAGTCAGCATGTGCTGACAGACTTGGGTCCGACCCTTTCCCTAGGCGATGGTCGACATTGCTCTAGATCGCTCTAAGAAGTTGCAGGGTATTGTTTGAAGTACTATTTAAAATAATATACTTCTACCAGCACATTTTGTACATCTCCCCTTGAAGAAGTAGGGTGGGTTCTCATCTGTGAGCCCGGTAATCAACCTCGATCTCAATGAGTGTTCAAAGACGAGAGAACACCTACGAATATTGCACTAGCAGCTAGGAGTGCCCAAATACTGTGCTCACCAATATGCCTTAATATACTATCAAAAGGGAACACGGTAGCTGGCTGGATTCCCTACTGCATACCTATCTTATAGAGCAGGTTCTTTCATTATTGCTCGTTATTACTTCATGTCGAATCGTTCCAGATCGCCGTGAGGCCGCAGTAGGTTTCTATTCCCACAGACGACATATCTGGTACATTTTCGATCTCAGTCTCATCTCCACCACTCGACAACCCTGTGCCGAAGTTTTTACTCCTTCCATCCGGCTTGAACGCCTCGTCATTTCATACGATCCCATAATCCCAAAGGCACATGCTGATAATCCCATGCCATATTCCAATCTTCCTACGCTACCCACCGTATCCCATCCAATTCGTCCAGATACTCCTCATAGAAATGCTCCCCTCCAACCGTTTCGCTGCTTCCACTGCTACCCTCCGGCGACCGAGCCCCAGAACCAAATAACACCCCAAAATCTGCATAGACGTCGTCGAGGTCATCATCCGAGAAATCCGCATATCGAGTGTCGAGATCCGGCGACGGGAACGCAACTTCCTCGTTCTCGTCTTCCACCTGCGACAGTAGGCTTGGCGGCTTCGCAGGTACACACGGCCGAGGCGACGAAGACGGGCGAGATGTCGTCGGGCCGGGAGTCCTGTTCTCCGAGCTACTCGTGCTGCTTGCGAGATCGCTTGGGTCTGGAGGACCCGACTCGGGAGGCGACGCATGAAATACCGTCGTATGCGGCCACCACGCCGACGGCATCGGATGGTTCCACGGGTTCGGCGCGAGGCCGGGCGGGAGGCCGGGGTACCGCGCCGCGGTCGACGCGTTCGACGTGGTCACCAGCTGCAGCCCGTGGCTCAGCGAGTTGCCCCTGGCCGCCATGCCCGCGATGACGGTGTGGCCCCGGAGCACGGCGGCTTGGCGTACGCCGATGCGCACGCGGTTGAGGATGGCGGCCTTGCGCACGAGCGAGGGCTGGTGCCCGGCCTTCTTCAGCGCGCCCACGGCCGCGAGCTTGAGGAACCGGCTCAGCACCGGCGCGTCCTCGCCGCTCTCGCGGTTCAGGATGTGCGTCGCGGGCCAGCTGTACGGCTGCGAGAGCCGGCTCGTCACCAGGCGCAGTCGCAGCCGCCGCTTCTTGCACGCGAGACTGTCCGTCCCCGGCCCGTCGACGTCGTGTAGTGCCCGCCCCCGCTTTGCGGGCCGCAGGGCAAGAGCGGACGGGGTGGGGAACGCTTCGCGGGGGAACCGGAAGACTGGCGTTCCCTTCGCTCCTTCCACCCGCGCTGCTTTGAGGGGATGCGCCGGGGCCGGCGAATCGACCGTCGTTGGAGAAGGCGGGTTGCTGCTGCGCTCTTCTCTCCCTTCGCCATCCCATGACTGGGATTGCGAGATTATAGGGGCTGATTTCGCTTTCTTCGGCTGAGGCCGACTATCCGTTGCTATCGACGGCAAGGCCGAGCTTAAACTCCGATTCCGACATGGCTGGAGCTCTATCTGGATCTTCGCCAACCGAGAGCCGGAGCTAGCAGCTTTGCGGCCTGCATGATGATGGCCGTTGCTGCTGCCACCTCCGCTGCTACCACTGCCACCCCCGCTGGCTTTCAGAACTTCAAAGACGCTCGGGGGCGAAGCCGGCGCCGACGCGCTGATCCTGAAATAGCGCGACCTGCTGCCGTTGCCTAGGCTCGGGCCGTCGTCTGCGTGACGCGCATTGCGGGTCGTCCAAGGCAATCCGAAGGGCTCCAGAGACGTCTGGTGTGCGTCTAGCTTGACGACCATAGTAACCCTGTCTGTCCAGCGCTAAAAGCCCCTCTCTGTTTCCGTACGAGGGGGTGATTGTTGAAGATGTAATCAACAAAAGAAGATGTCTAAAGAGCGGGCAAGGGTCTAGCTCAAGTTGGGAAGTATGTCATGTTCGCGTAGCTAGCTTTCTGATCCTTCCTACTACCTCCCGCAAGATGATGTCCTAGATTATGTCTCGTGGGTTGATACACTGTGGCCGACTCAAGACAGTAGTAGAATTGTACTAATGTCGTAGATGTTTTGTGGGTTAGGGGGCTCTGGGCTCTGAGATCCGGTATATTCATCAAATTCGCCACGTTGCCGACGTTTAAACGGGGCCGCTGGGACGAAATAGTGTATTCTCTTCTATGTTTATATCGAACGAACGTAATATTTAATAGAGCTTGTATACTACACGACTGTTCGACGTTGGATTTAAGTTTCGTCGGGTTGAAGGTATACAAAGGTATATGTGCAGTTAGCCAGAAGACGATGGGGAGGAGGGTATTGTCCTGGAACAGCGAGATTGGCTGGTGCCGCTTAATAAGAGAGAGGGACGGAAAGTTGAAAGATCGTCGTTTCTACGTTAGACCCGGGGAAGGCAATCCTAGTAAATAATGGACGTTGGTGGATATTCTCGGGGGCGGGACGATCCCGACCGCTGGTACCGTGTCGTTTCTCTTTGGCTGCGTCTGTTCTCCTTCGCTGCTCGCCTCAAGCTGCGAAATGCTACGGTACGCATCAGGCTAGTTAGGCTAGTTAGGGTAGACCAGTTTAGGTATCCCAGGGCCTGGCTGTGCTACGAAGTATTGTATTGTACAATACCTACCTCCCTATCCTAGGCTATGCTAGGCATGCTGCAAGTGGCACGAGGCGCAGATCCGGCATGGGTGAGGGTGAGAAGATGTATCTACGTAGGAAGGTACTTATATGATCAGGTCTGTCAGCCTCTATGCGGACTCAATAGACGAGCGTGCAGCCTGTGTAACTTACGGCCTTAAGCAAATTAGCAATTGAGACGGACCGAAGTCGTCGTCAGCGTCTGCGCACGATGGGTTAGGTATCGCAACGGCAGTCATCCGACTGTTGGTAGCGAGGGTTTGGGTTATCCTTCATCCGGTGGGAGAGCTGCTGGTAACTGTTTGATGTCGAGAAGATTTTGGCTGGCAGCAACACCGATAGGGTAGGAATGGGACAAGTAGGTAGGTGTAGGGATCAGTATGCCGGGGAGATGCCGGGGAAGAGTGAGCCTCTCTTGCGCATCATACACATGAAGGCCGAATCATGTGGGTGATGTCGAGGCGCAACGTGAGTCGCTGATATTCAACAAGGGAAAAAAACAAGGACAAACTAGGGGATCAATTGCGGAATAGGCAAATGCGAAAAACTCGGAATCGTATGACGGAGAGTGGTATCGCTTTCTGAAGCGTTCAATCAGTAATGAGTAACAACCGGTCAAATTTGACAATAGTCCCGACGTTCCATATGGCTATTGGTGACACGTCCTTTTTTTTTTCCCTCTCCAATCCTCCTTCTCTCACGAGTTAAGTCGGGATGTTTTCCCTAAGTACGGCCTGGTACATATGCAGGGACTGGTATTAGAATAGGTGCGACTAGATACCTGTTAAGTACTGTACTGTACGGCTTTAAGAGACTTCGCCGACGCCGAACATCGTTGGATTATCTTCAGCAGTGTAAAGGAAGAAATGATGACGAGCCAAGAGAGGCTTGCAGCAAGACTCTTGGTATTATCGTAAGATGGCGTGCACCTCTTTCATCTCTTTCATGTCTAGCCTTTCGCGCTCCTTCGAGATAGGAAGAGCAATACATCATGTAGTGTAAGTCGGTGGCAGACCGGTCAATGAATAGGTAGTCTTATGTAGATTCCCCGAATCTAATCGTGTTTAGTCCCCTGTTGGAACTGCATAAGGCATGCGCTCAGGTAGACATATGGTATCTTCTCTAGCCCTAATTGATACCAATATGACACCCAGACTGAACTCGAGAATAGACAGGTCTTGTATCATGATCAGCGGAGTTTACGAGAGCGTAAGCTGGCTGATTTATTGGCTTTCCTTCGCCAGCCAGCCCCATTTCCCCACATCCTACCTCACTAATCCTCGTCTTCGCGAGGACACGAGGTTACTACTACGTCGTATGTATCGTTTTTTGTTGGTGTATCTCGGCTTAGGCAAACGACGGATGTTATGTCAAGTAATACTGTGCCTCAAACAGCAATAGCTAGGATGACGGTAGGTAGGTAGTCATTCCCATCCACCTGGAAAAGCAAGGGATTCTACATAAGATTTTGTACGGGTAGGTAGTATCCCTTTAGCACTATGTTCATAAAATTGGAAATGACGGTTAAAGAAGAGCCATCAGCCAATTAATTATATATAACAAAATAGCATGATTGACGCTGTTACTTCTATGCAAAGACATGTATCACACTCTAACACACTGAGTGGTACCTAGTAGTCTACGGAAATCACTATGAACCACGTTTCCTAGAAGTGGAAATGGTTTAGATCTGGGGGAACGGGGATCAGCGCTGAAAAGAGCAGAAAGCGGGGATCCATACAAATACCACCCAGCGTACAGCGCGTAACAACTATGTACAGTACTTTTACCAATTACTGTATATCCAATCTCTACTATATTATCTCCTCAATCACGATCTTTTTACCCTGAACAGTGACGAAGAACAACTGACCACTTCATATTCATTGCGAACTTTCCTCCCCTTACATACTACTGTTATATTATCCAGAGGGAACAAGGAAATTTCTCGGCCATCATCACATAGCTATGTAACGATACCGTGTGATGGATACCAGTCAAGTATGAACACGCTTCACAGCGCATCCAGTTAATATCTACTTACTTCCCGTCAATTAATGCATTGTCGCCGGGTTTCTTCTGGAGGAGCCAATCGTGAGCGAGCCGGTTGTCAGCATCATTTCCAACTAGGTAAAATTCCACAGGTCACACGGTCGGAAAAGGAGTACGGAAAGAAAAATAGGGAAGGGGGGAGAAAATAGAACAACAAATTGAACGGCTTCTAAGATCCTAGTCGTCCGAAAGGGGAATGCTTCCATTCTCGTTTCCATTAACCTTCTTCCAATCAGGCCCTGCATATCCAGCAAAAAAAACACGAAGCGAATGTGACAGCCAAATACTTCAGAGAGGTCGCCTTGCAGCTTGCTTCTTGTCAGCTTCAGTTCGACATATACATACCATGTATACCTGTAGAAGGAGGCTACGCATATCCACTTATATGTTCCTCTTCCCCGTATTTGCACTGCCGGTTCAACGTAGTGCCAGCTCTGAGGGGTACCATGGAATTTGACAGTTCGTCTCCTATTGACCACCTAGGTACCTAGACCAATATGCTTATTAATAACATTGGATATACCCTATATCTATAACCTACTTGCTAGGATACTTGGCTCACTTCATCCAGACCACCGGGATGTGACGGACCTCATGAGACAAGTGTCACTGAGAGCAGCTTTCCCGCATTAGGAATTGGTTAACGAAAGGATTCCCATTCTTCACCGCTAAGTTGTCAGTTATCGAGAGCCCAGTCATCTCGCCAAGCCTGGGAGAGATCAAGATCCCCATGGGGAGGTCATGCGCTTTTGCGATTGGGCATTGATATTTCTTAGCCATGACGTGAATATTATGTATTAACACTGTAAAATAATATTTTAGCTCTGTGGACCATCGCTCTGGGAATCTTTAATATAAATTGTCTGCCAAGTAGATGCCCACGAACTTTAGCACCGAGCTATAAGAAGTGTGTGACACAGCATCTCAACGCTTAATGGACAAGCTTATCCAGCTGGCACCACACATGTGCACGGGAATAACGCCAAGATTGGTATTACTTTGGTCACGTTCCTCGATCTGAGCTTCCGATCTCCGTTTTGACCTTTTTAATCTTGAAGGCTATACCTATTATTCAAGGTTATATGGTTCACGCACGAAACACGGTCTCAGCGATAGCCACATCCAAGATCATGTACAAGTCTTCCCTCGGAACTTCGGCAAGGTCTTACTAAAGTTGAGCCAGATACAAAGTGATATGAGTCGCCTGTTGTTTTGTAACGTACTATTACAAGCTGATCGCGGATTGCCATGAAAGAGAGGAGTGGTTGAAAATGTTGAGGGACTCGTTTAGGGGTTCATCTAATAATCGCGCAGAAGTGGATACTAAAAAGTTCAAAAATTATTTGGGATAGGGATGAATGAGAATAGTACAGTATAAGCATTTATAATGTAAAATTCACAGACGATTAGGATTCCCCATGTGTACCTACCTACCTAGTTTCAAGTCTTAGAAGCCTCTACCGTAAGAACAGAGTTGGGATACCTATTATGATTAGATCATCACACAGAAAGGCTTGATCGAGGAGCCCCGTCATCATCAATACGGACAAAGACGAGGAACCTTAAACACAAGCAAGTATTAAGGTTCCCAACTTTGTGGTTGGATATCACTATTTCCCCAAGATCACAAGAAAGGTCCATGAAGCGTTTGCCGCGGCTCAACTGCATTAAACCACACTATCATCACTCAGTTCCAAATCCAAGAAAATTTGGTAAAGGTTCCCAGCAATTAGTGTAGAAAGTTACCTCACCGACGAAAGTTCATAAAGGAGTAGACGGAATTAGTGCTCATAATGGTTAACCATTCGATGTACATGCTTGACTGTTAGGTCACCCTAATTATCACGTGTTAGCATGTTAATCTCTATTAAGTGATCGGGTTGATGTTACATTCTCATTTTCTACACGCAGAGTCTTCATCGAAAACTTTGCTCAATTATAAGTATTACTGCGTCAATCCTCAGTTCTTCTCGGAGTCAAAATGGGGGGGTAAAAGCCATTCAGTTCCAAGGACCTAACACTCAAGAGAGTATCCTTAAAGCGCTAAGCTACCATTCCCCTCTGATGTCTCCTCTATAACAGGTATAACTATCATTACCCAGTACATATGGGGTTGCTTTCGCTGAGATCGAGAATTTTATCGATTACCTAAATTTGAATTATTTGTATGTGCCTGGGAAAGGGGTAGTAGGCTCACCTGACAGTAGATGGTCCCGTCTGTGAGGTTCTAGCTGCGCACATAAATAAACAAAGTCCTTGCTAATGTGGAAGTTTAATTCGTCGTATTAATCGTAGTAGCTGTCAGTCAATCTCTATCTTATTCTTTTCACTCTATGCCTCCGCCATTTCTGTAAACAGCTGCTCACTTTGACGACCTCGGTCTTGCTCTCTATTTTTTAGCGAACGTGTATGAGAGAACCATAACAGGATCGCAGTTATCACACTAAGAGCAGCGAATGCAATAATTCCTTTGAACTCCAAGTTAAACCCGTCCCCGTATACCCTCCCGACCCTGAACAACTGTTCGGGCGTCAGCACCTGTGCGGCCGAGCCTGAAGATGCTGAGATAGCTTGTATCTGCTGCGGACTGAGGAATCTCGGAAGTTCGTTGTTGAGTTCGGACTGCAGTAATGACCCGCCTACTGCCAAGCCGATACAACCTCCAAGTGTTCGTCCCATATTGCCCACACCCATAGCACCGGCCATATGCTTTTCGGGAACTTCGACCTTTAGAATATAGAGCAATGTAGGTGTCATGAGTCCAAGACTCATCCCGATGATCACCTGATATCCGAATTGAGCTCCCGGTACGCTATTATCAACCGGTAAGGTGCTCATCAAGGTAATCCCAATAAGATTGAGGCACCCCCCTAAAATGGTGAGGCCCGGTGCCCAGAAGCGGTGTCTTCCTACCAAAGATCCAGCGACCAAGGCTGTTGTGGGCGAGACCAGTGTTAGAGGAAGTAGGAGAATGCCAGCCCGAGTCGCTGTCTGGCCATTCACGTATTGGAAGCGTTGTGGTATTTGAATGACTGGAACGTAGAAGGTGAAACCGAGCAAGAGCAGGTTCCTATTTCATATCCATCAGGTCAGCTTTATGCCATGTTTCAATTGGTCTATCTCTAGACCATAAACGTCGAAAGTGACATCTTACAAGAACAACAAGACAACCACAGATCTCTTCAGAAGGCCAACTGGAAATAGGCTGTCTGTGTTAGTGTGGCGATAGGCCCACCACTCCCACGCAGCGAACACAATGAGCATAACGATGCCGCTAACTAAAGTCCCGATAATGACTCCGCTATTCCATTCGTAGGCTTTCCCACCTTCCTGTAAGGCAAAGATAAGAAGAATGGCCCATGCAAGAGATAATAAGGCACCGATTACGTCCATGGTCTTCATAGACTTTCGCACCTGTTGGCTTGATTTTCCGCTATCCATGAATTTGACGAGAATTGCAAAGGAGACGGCAATTCCAGGGACACTATATGCTTGTCATTAGATGCGTATGTTACCATAAACCTAGTTCTCTGCGAGCGGGAGAATGCCGAGACTTACTTGAGCCAGAAGATCCACTGGTGTGTTTTACGGCATTAGTAGAGCTTTTCGAATTTAGAAAATTTGTTGGTGGTTTGGGTACTTACTCGCCATGTACTTCTGTCAGATATCACACCTCCAAGAATCGGACCAAGCAAACTAGCCAGTGCAAAGACGGAGCTGAGAATACCTGTACAAATCCCAAGTTTGTCCATCGGTACAACTTGAGCTAGGATGACGAAAGTGAGGGAGTACATCCCGGAACCACCAACTCCCTGGAAGGCTCTGAAGATGATCCTAACAGAAACAGCATGTTAGTGCGGATTCGGGATTAAGTATAGCTAATGCATGGCTCACAACTGAACCATGGTCTTAGACACAGCACAGGCAATAGAAAAGATACAGAAGACAACATTCGCAGTAAGAAGGAGCCATTTCGTGCCAAATGTGTCGCTTAATTTGGACCAGATAAGTATGAATGCTGGAGGGTTTAGTTACTAGACGATTATATTGTTAATACTATATGGATTGGGGACTTTACCATTGAATGTTAAAAGGTAAGCAACAACAATCCATCCCGCGTTGCTCAAGTCTTGAAGGTCATTTGCTATGTGAATGAGAGAGGTGCTGACAATAGTCGTCTCGAGCGAACACAAGAAGAGTGATACCCAGAGTCTGGAGGTACGTTAGTCTGTTTAAACATGTATTATAAGAGGCCTTGAGAAATATAATAGTCACCCTAAAATAACAAGGCCTAATTGAGTGTTATGCAAAACTTGCGCAGAATCGGGTGTATAGCTGGTAACAACTGTAGCTTCACTAGCTTGAGGTTCCGGGGAGGCCATCTTTATCTCTGGTTCAGTCATGATGAGAGCTCAATCTAGAGTACCAGATCTCTACTATAGAGAAGAAAGTGGCAATGGATTCTTTAGCTGAGATATCAGATTGCTATATTCCATGAGGGAGTAATCAGCTTGGTTTTAGCTACGGCCTCTAAATTTCCCGAAGTTAGGATGCTATGCTATCAAGCAATTGGTTGGTTGGTTGGTTGCGTACACGCCGAAGTTAGTTAGAATACCATGCCAAGTAATGCCTAGGAAGGATGAGAAGAATCAAACATCTAGCGGAGGGCATGTCTGTCCAAACCAGCTGAAGTTAGCTGCATTATGATCCAGGCCTTACACGAGTGGCTTACATGAGGCCTCACTATATCGAACGATGGCCGGACCACCAACCCCTGTTCATCCCTAACATCAGACACAGATCCTGTGCCGCAAGCAGCAAGCTGAAGCTGTTAATTGTAGCTGGGAACTTTTTACAAGTCTTTGTACTTTGTAGGTACTTTTGGATTCTATTGACATACTCTACATTTGGTTCAAAGTCGTGATAACATACGATGAGATGGAGGAGAGGGACTTAATCTTAAGGGACAATAATTTCTAAAAGTCGTAGAATGTCATCAGTAGTTGGGCTTTCGTACGCTTTCATTTGTTTGCATTGAAAGTCTTTTACTCTTTTAATTATGGCACCCAAAAGCAGCGTTGATGATCTCGGGAAGCCAAAGCCTCTTCGAGTAGTAATTATTGGCGCGGGTATCGGGGGTCTCTCACTCACGCAGCTCCTTCGAGGGGACCCTAAGTTTTCTGTCACGGTTTATGAGCGAGGGGATAGAGATGAGGCAGTTAATTCCTTGACTGGTTTTCGCATTTTACTTTCAAAGGAGATGCTTGCCGCATTGAGAGCTCAGCTTCTAGCATCGGTGTCAGAGCTACTAGAGAAAGCCGTTGGCATTCAACCTCCTCGTGGCCAGCATATTGCCTTGCTCGATCACAAATGTCGGGTGAAGCTAGGCATGACACCTCCTGACTTCCGGGATGCAAGCTGTGTTTCTCGATGGAAGCTGAGGACGGCTTTGCTGGAAGGCCTGGATGATGTGATACGCTGGAAGACCGAATTCGAAAGTTATGAGGTGTTGAGAAATGGCAACGTAAATGTTAATTTCGCAGACGGGTCTACAACCGAATGCGATCTCCTCGTTGGCGCAGATGGAGCAGGAAGTCAAATCAGGAAACAACTCCTCCCAGACTCGAAGAGAGATACCCTTGGCATCAGCGTCTTGTATTTCAAGATGCCTCTCACTCCGGAGACAGAACTAATGATGCCGTTCGGCTCGGGATGCCTTGTGAGTTATCTACATCCTTTGCGAGAGAACATGTTGTGACTGATTAACCGCCCTACTAAAAGATAATGGGTCCCCGAAGTTCAATGGTTGTCTCATACTACAAAGATAAAGCAGTTCCGTATGGACCTTACGACCTTCAGTCCCTTGACCCTGAAGGATCATACCTGATGTGCGGGTTGGGATGCTACACGAATGAATTCATGGACCAGAGCAAGCAGCCCGATGAAATGAGCCCAAATGAGTTGAAAGCCGATTGGATGCTTAGGACTAAGGACTGGCATCCTCTTCTCCGCTCATTGATATCGATGGCTATTCCTGACTCTGTTTATGTGGCCCATATTAAGACGCAGCACAAACTAAGCCCCTGGAAATCCCAGAACATTGCACTACTAGGTGATGCTGCCCACAGGTGAGGTCTTTTTCTATAACAAGACATTTTGTATATCTTGAAACCCCCACATTCAATTCCTATAGGTTTCATTTTACCGTTTACCTAGTCTCTGACAGTTATCTAGTATGACCCCCTATCTTGGCAAAGGAGCCACATCAGCAATCGCAGACGCGCTTTCGTTAGCAAAGCACCTGAGAGAACTAAGTTCAAATACTCCCAAGAAGCTTCCAGTTGTACTGGACCATTACACCGCGGGTATGTTAAAGGAGGGGTTCGCAATGCAGAAGAAAAGCAAAATGGTTCATGATGTCGTGTTTATGGGTAAGAATCCCTTCCTTGGCCATTGCCGAAATGGCCTCCTCAGGTTCATGGGCTTGTTTGTTGGAAGTAGTGATGACAGAGGTACAAGGACGGCTTGAAAGAAATTAACCCCTGTGGCTGACTGCTAATTCTACTCACTATTATGTGAAGAATTGATTCTTTTGTGTATTATAATATCACATCGAATAGTTTATTTCTTTTGTAACACAATTTTGTTTCTCTCGTAAGCATGACAGCATTAAATTTGTGTAAATAGTGTCAGTATTGATTCGGGTATTCGGGGAAGCAGATTATGTAATAATATGCTTAGTCATCTTGTACGCATTTGCTATAGCAAATGCAACACACTCTTTACTGAGTGTGAACTTAGACTTAGAAACAATCTTTTATATTATACCAAACCACACCATAACGTTATCGTTAACACGCTGTCGCCACAGCACCCTTTACCACCTCCTCCATCAATCTGTATTGCAATACATGCATTAATCGATGGACCTTGTCCACCGTCAATAGTTATTTATGGTCGTTATTTTGAAGTTGAGCGAATTTGTAATAGTTAACGAGAAAGCTGAAGACAGGCGAGTAAGACAGGTGAGTGAACCCACAATCACCATTCAATGAAAATAGTTGCCTTGAATGGCTGACGCGCGGTATCATAATTCATCACCTATGGCATAATTCATCCTACAATGATCGTCTGGTATGATTTAACTGTTTCAAGGAAACTTGCATCTAATTATAATATCAAAATCATTATCTGGTACCTAAGTATACATAGTATCTAATGAGTAAACATTGCTCGCTCTATACCCTTATGCACAACTCTTGCCATCTCCTTAGTAACATATATTCCTCTTGGAATATCATGACCACTAGTGTGAGCATATTCCAACCTATTTCGCGGTTCACACATGTTTTTCAAGTTTAGACTCTCTTGATAGGCCGGGTCTTTTCGACCATATATGTGTACGGTAGGGATATTTATCCTCTTGTTCTTGCCTTCAAGTTCCTGTGGATCAATACGACTCCATGAACTATCACTTTCAGTAACCCTAAGCGCGCTGCTACCACATATGAAGATTGCCAGACGAAATGGCGACGGAGCGAATGGGTCGAGAGCCTGATTTGATAACAACAATGAGGCAAGTAGCGCTGCACCTTGAGAGAAGCCTATGCAGCCATCAAAAGGCCCATCTTCATCTACTATATCTCTTAGAAGCTCGATTGCTTTGCGGTGCGTCGATGCTCCTAGACAGGGGTCGTACCATGCCTTGTAGACCTCACAGTTGAAGACAGTATCAATTCCTATGGTAAATGTCTTAGTGAAACCGTAAAAGAAATATTGATATACAAGTAAGCTTACCTGGTGCAGCTGGAACTTCATGTTCGCCTTCATAGAATTCGAAGTCGTGGTTCTTGCCAAGGGCTTGTCGGAGGGGACCTGTAATATTCATCCTGTCAGTACCTAGACATGATAGTGGATGAGCCTTAAAAACTCACCAGTCTGAGTTTCGAATATCTTTCGTCTCGTGTTAGCGATAAATGGTCTTACTTCCTTGTGTTCTAAACTCACCTCAGCACTCGTCCCCATACCATGTAAACAAAGGAACCTCATTTTGAATTGGTGTTGTCTATTCCCTACCTACCTAGGTATGATAAGGATAGAGATTTGTGAGAGCACTGCAGAAAGGCATTCATTCATAGTAAACACCTAAATTGTCGATGAGAGGTCACTTATCAGACCTTCAGCGCTTACATTACACATCCACATATGCATTGAAGAACCCTGCAGGTGATAGTGGGTAAATCACTGCGAATTACCTAAAAGGGAATTTAGATGACCTCTCATAGGCCAGCCCTAGCTCAGCTAGACCCTAGTACCCTGGGCCTTCTTTTGTGGGTGCACTAATTGAGTTACCTAAAGTTATCAACGCTTCCTCCTAGAATCCGTGGCCTCAGAATCATTCGACTAATAATTACACAATTGTTATTTTATTATCTTTAAGTGGTCGGATATCGCCTACATCACTAATAACATAATCCTTCCCGCCTAGATAGTTGACAAATTCTGTCTAATTCGATGCGATAACGACTTTCAACGCCGCAGAAGTGCATACTGCGATATTCTAATTCCTAAGCTCGAGTGCGAATCAAATCAATCAACGCCCAGCTTAGATATCCCACCACCCCCGCTGAAGCTACTGCGAGGCTTGCTAGATCCCAGTTCTGGGCTCGCCATGCAAACATCCTTGCATCAGCAGTTTGTAGGTGCATCGGCCTACGCCTGCAGCTGCTCTCAGCAGCCGTGGCCCCGGGTGGTACCAGGCTAAAACGATGGTCATAAAGCACCTCCTCAATCAAATCGGCTCCGAATTCCTTCTTCCGAGCTGATATGCGCGAAATGTGGCCCATGCGGCGTACATCCTGCGCGATCGTACCATCTCTATCTTGCAGCAAAACACGCGACTTCTCCAGGATTTCACTTTCAGAGAAATCAGCCTTGTCAAGCGTCAGGCCTACCCCTGCCTCTTGGATTCGCAGCCCATTCAATAGCTGATCGAAGAAGAACCCTAAACTTAGCATGGGGGTATCGTGGAACATAGCCTCATTTACGCTACTACCTCCCCCATGCGTGACGAATAAGATGGTTTCTTGGCGGGCAAGGACGGCTCTTTGAGGCGCAAAGGGAGTGAAGAACCACGACGGATTGAGGTTGTTTAGGACATCGCCTAATTTGGCTTCTCCATAGCGCAATGTCTGATCACGATCGAAGAGGTTACGCTGGGTGTCACTGGCTGCCCAGATAATGCCGTCGATAAGCCCCTCATTGAGAAGGTCTGAGAATGCTCCAACGAGTTTCTCGAGATCCTGTGGAGCTACCTGGATGTGTGTTCCAAACGAAATGTACATCACACGATGATGGTCTGCGTAGAACATCTCGAGAGGGCCGTTGAGGGGTTCAAATTCTTCAGATAGGATAGGACCAATAGGGGCAACAAGTGGGGGTAGGTCCTTGGGAGTTTCTAGGCCCCAAAAAGAATTGACTAGGACGAGATAATCCGGCTTCTTCAGAATCGGCAAAGTGTAATTGACACCAGCCTTCCGCCGCATCTCTCGTACGAACTTGAGGTATGGAATGACGGCCGAAAGCGCTCGTAGGGGTCGAAGAGCGGCACGGATCCTAGTCCAAAGTGAAGCATGCTCGCTGGTCAAGGCATCTACCTGAAATCCAGGGAGTCCTGGGATATACGACGCGCTAACCATAGCGTAAGGCATCTGGGGCCAGACGGTAGCGACAGGAACTCCAGTCTGATGTTTGATGTCTCTGACAGCAGAATCAACGAAGAAGTCAGCCACTATCATGTCGGGTTTGAAATCCGCGCAGATTTCTTTGAGGGAGGAATAATCCGAAGCCCAGAAAGCATCTACATTGAACTTCGGGCGAAAGTAGTCCCGGTAATTCTTCCTGATATCGGAATTCTGCATCTGTAGATAGTGTGCCGCCTCAGTTTCCGGATCCATTGGCTGACCCATAGTGAAGACGCTGGATATAAAGCCGTACGAGCCGCCTTCGACCCATTTTTCTTGGCCGTGGTGAGTCGCTAAAGAAACGTGATGACCACGCGCTGATAAGATGCGACCCAGCTCAAGGACGGGTGCTATTAGTCCAAAAGGGACAGGATATTAGCGAGATGTGCCAGAAGCTGAATATGTTGAACAAACCAGCATGCGTGAATCCTCCAGTCCCAACAACTAGAAGAATCGCTGTATCAGTCTCGGCTCTGTGACCTTGACCATCGCCCGATGTAGAAGCCATAGCTGAGTCTTTTTGATGTGAAATGACGGAATCCTACGACGCGCTGCCGTTTTACGCATCTGCCGAAAACTTCAAGATGTTGAAGGTATGCTAGTATTTAGGGAAGGATGGTATTTTTAAATATTCTTCACGCCATCTCATGGAGCTATCGGATGATTGAAAGATGAACGTTTGGTTGGTTTCGTTATGCGAATAAGTTGTTGCTTAGTCCTAGACGAAACTAACAGGTGGTGTGATTTTTCGAAAAGCCTTGCCAAGTTTGCAAAGTCCAATGATACCCGATGTGGTGTCGTAAAATCTTTAATCGAGCAACAGCCCTAATTACAAGGTAGCTTTAAGAGGGGGACGATTACAATCCTATCCAGCTCTAACTACCCCTGCTTCTATATAGGCTACCATTGGCCCTGACGGCACAGCTGAGGCTGTGAATATGATTGGATACATCATAGAGTTCACTGTGACTCCTATCACCTTCAAGTCATGACAGTAGACCTAGCTAGCAAGAGTTGCAAACCAGGACTGTCATATCGAACCTTTAGAGAAGAGGGGAATCAGCTTGGCCAACCTGGGAATCGTAGGTTTGTGAGTAAGTACCTTCAAAGTACCAGTTGAATTTGATACATTCATGTCGACGAACTCCGGACGTCGAAAGATGGCGGGAAGCGGCGATGAAGAAACTACCAAACGTACGACGATGAGTTAGGTAGGCTGTTGTTGATTATCACCGTTAACATGAATTTCTTCGTGGGGGGATATCAAAAGATTTCCCTATAACTGTGGCTGTCCCTGGTGACTTTGAAGCAGATTTTAACTTGCTAGTCATGCTTTGATTATACTTAAGTCTTATATACTATTCAACCTTTTTAATAGCTCGCTCGTTCATCAATTGTATCAACAACATGTCATCTCAAAGAGGCGAAACACTAAGTGCCATCAGTCAGGATGGCCTCCCCCCATTGCTGTCATTGGTATGGCATGCAAATTCCCAGGCGGTGCCTCCAGCCCGAGCAAGCTCTGGGATATGATTGCTAGAAAGCAGTCAGGAAGATGCGAAATTCCCAAAAGTCGTATGAATGTCGATGCTTTTTATCATCCAGATCCTGACAGAAATGGGACAGTACGTCAAGAAAAAATGCCTGAGTTTTACATAATACAAGTTTTAACACTTCCTTGTAGTTCAACATTCGAGCTGCCCATTTCCTTGAGGAAGACATCTCCGCCTTTGACGCGGCTTTCTTCTCCATCTCCCCGGCTGAGGCTACCGGGATGGACCCGCAGCAGCGGATGATGATGGAATCTGCGTACGAAGCGGTTGAGAACGCTGGTATCCCGATGGAGGACCTCTCCGGGTCTAACACCAGCTGTTATGTTGGGTGCTTCTCTCGGGACTACAACGAGATGTTGACGCATGACCCTGAGACATCTCCCGTTTATGTCTCTACTGGAAACGGAGCCGCCATTCTCTCAAACCGTGTTAGTTACTTCTTCGATCTCAAAGGTCCCAGTCTCACAGTCGATACTGCATGCAGTAGCAGTCTCGTTGCTCTCCATCTCGCATGTCAGAGTCTCCGCAACGGGGAGAGCAAAGCTGCTATCGTTGGAGGTACCAATCTTATATTCAATCCGGACGTTATGATCGCTATGTCCAATGTGCACTTTCTAGGGGCAGATGCCAAGTGTCATACTTACGACGCTAGTGCGAACGGGTATTCCCGCGGGGAGGGAATCGCTGCCATTTTCATCAAGCCTTTAGAAGACGCGATTCGAGATAATGATAATATTCGAGCAGTCATAAGAGGGACTGCATGTAATCAGGTAAGTAACGATACCGATCCATCATCGCAAGCCTTCGGAAGATGTTCTATACCTTAAAGTACCATCGATAGCTACCCCTTTTGATTTGATATTGCTAACTTACTCTTGTCTATTTGCAGGATGGAAGAACCGCTGGTATCATGCTCCCATCTCGGGAAGCACAAGAATCATTGATTAGATCCGCTTATAAGAATGCCAAGTGTGACCCAGCCGTCGTCGGCTACATTGAGGCTCATGGCACAGGTACACCAGCCGGCGATCCCTTAGAGGCTGGCGCTATTGGATCAACGTTAGGTCAGCATCGGCGTCCAGGAGATGAGAATCACCTTTATGTTGGATCGGTAGGTTCTCCCCTTTAACATATTAGATCGTGACTGAGATAGACATAACGTCGAAAACCGGGGAGATATACAATACTAACTTCCAATCGGCGATAGATTAAAACAAATATTGGACATTTAGAGGGAGCTAGCGGCTTAGCTGGTATCATCAAAGTTGTTCTAGCCCTAGAGAAAGGCCTGATCCCGCCAAACCTGTATTTTGAAAATGGAAACGAGGCCATTGACTTCAAAGGCTGGCATATCCGTGTGCCCATCGAATTAACACCTTGGCCAACGCATGGCATCAGAAGGGCCAGCATCAACTCTTTCGGTTTTGGTGGAACGAACGCACATGTCATCATTGATGATGCTTATCACTACTTAAAGGCACGAGCTTTGAGAGGTTCCCATTGTACCTCTATTATGCCTCACCGCCCTGAACACTCTCCCATATCCGATGCCGATACGCCGGGCTGGAGTTCCGGTTACGTATCTGCAGAGAGTGATGAATTCTTTGGTGACGGTTCTGGGGGAAACCAATACTGGATCTTCGCGTGGTCAACTCACGAAGAGGGTATTGCTAAGGACAGTGCCGCAGCCTATGCGACGGAGCTGAGAAATCGCAAAGACGTGATCGAAAGTCGCTTCCTCGCCGATCTTTCTTACACTCTGTGTCAACGACGTTCTCGCATGGCACTAAAATTCTTCATTGTTGCCAATTCTCTTGATGACCTGACCACCAAGCTTGAGAATACCCGTCAAAAGCCAATCCGCTCCAACGTAAGTGCACATCTCTTGATTACTCCTTTTTGGATATTTCTGACTTAGAGTATCAATAGGCGCGCCAAGCCCCTCGTTTGGCCTTCGTGTTCACCGGCCAAGGGGCACAGTGGTGGGGCATGGGACGAGAGCTTCAGACGTATCCCGTGTATAAGAAGTCGATCTTGTCTGCCGATGAGATCCTGAAGTCTCTTGGATGCACTTGGTCCTTGATGGAAGAACTCGCAAAGGATAAGACTACCTCCCGCATCAACGAGCCTGAACTTAGCCAGCCTATCTGTACCGCAGTTCAATTATCTCTCGTCAATCTGTTGGCCGATTGGGAGGTGATGCCCCAGAAAGTGATTGGCCATTCCAGTGGTGAGATCGCTGCGGCCTATGCATCTGGCAAGCTTACATTCGACTCGGCTTTGAAGGTAGCGTTTTTCAGGGGCCTCGTCTCGAGTCGAGTACAACGAAATGGCGCAATGCTGGCATGCGGTCTTTCCAAAGAAGCCGCGGAGGAACAGTTTTCTCGGCTCGATACTACACTTGGCAAAATCGTTGTTGCTTGCATCAACAGCCCCTCTAACGTCACTCTTTCTGGCGATGTCGCTGCCATTGATGAGATGGAGCGGATACTCCAGGACGGCAAAATCTTCGCCAGAAAGCTCAAAGTCCAAACGGCTTATCACTCCCACCACATGCTTGAAGTTGCTAGAGAATACTTTCAGTATCTCACAGACCTGAAAGGTCCGGAAACCGCCACGCATTTCTCTAGTGAAATGATATCCACAGTTACTTGCACTTCAGTGGCAGGTATAGAGCTCAATGCGAATTATTGGGTTGAGAACATGATTTCGCCTGTTAGATTCTCAGAGGGTTTGCAACTTCTTTGCACTCAGAAGTCAAATACCAAGAGTCGATCCAAGAAGCTTGGCATCACGGATTCCATCAATATCCTATTTGAGATCGGTCCACATTCTGCTCTTGCCGGTCCGATAAAACAGATACTTGCTACTGAGGAACTCCAGAAGAGTTCCATTACCTACCAATCCGCCCTAATCCGCAACCGAGATGCTTGCTTAACAGTTCTAGAGGCTACGGCGGCTCTCTGGGCTCGTGGAGTTCCCGCAAACCTCGAAAGGGCTAACCGGCCCGTGCAGACTGGCCCTCGCCCTCAGGTTTTGGTAGATTTGCCTTCGTACCCTTGGAATCACAGCAAGCAGTTCTGGGCTGAGTCGCGCCTAAGCTCCAACTATCGCTTCCGCCCTTCTCCTAGGAATGACTTTATCGGCGCTCCTGTAGCTGACTGGAACCCCGCTGAGCCCCGTTGGCGAAACTTCATACGAGTATCCGAACAGCCTTGGGTCAGGGACCATCAGGTTCAAGGATCCATCATTTACCCAGCTGCCGGTTACATCTCTATGGCCTTGGAAGCTGCAAAACAGATAGTGCCTGCATCAGATGTTGGAAGAGTACTTGGATATACCATCACTGAGATGCTCATCACTAGGGCGCTGGTGGTACCCCAGACTGAACTAGGCGTCGAAGTGATTTTCCAAGCAAGACCCTTTAATACCAGCAGCAAGTCATCTTCGGAAATCTGGAAAGAATTTCGAGTATTCTCTTATTCCTATACTGGACCGAACGAGCATTGTCGAGGTCTCCTATCTATAAACTACACCCAGCAAAGTAGCGAAGTAGACGCCGACAGAGAGTTCAAGGAATCTCTCGAACGATATGACCGTGACTTTGAAGTTTCCAAAAGATTTTGCAAGACACCTTCTACGCCGGCCAAGGTTTACGAAGATTTGTCGAAAGCAGGCCTTGACTACGGCTCGACGTTCCGCAATCTGAAGGAGATTTTCTATGGACCCGGAAAAGCTTTAGGAAGACTAGAGATACCTGACACTAAATCCATAATGCCGTGCAAGTATGAGTACGATCATCTTGTTCACCCGGCTACACTCGATACCTTCCTACAAGTCCTGTTCCCAGCCCTGACTCATGCGGCGGCAAACGTCAAGGAGCCCTACATGCCAACGTTCATTCAAGAAATGCATGTTTCGAGCGATATCTCTAGTGATCCCGGGCATCAATTCGAGGTGATTTCAGAGGCAGCGTTTGTTGGATTCCGCGAAGCTGCTGCTAGCATTGTTGTTCGAGACCGGCAAGGGGAGACTCCTAAGGTCAGGATACAAGGAGTCAAGTGCACAGCTCTGACATCTAGCAACTCAGCAGACGAGGCACATAATGAAGAATTAAAACAACTGTGCTTCGATGTCGAGTGGCAGCCGGACCTCGACCTTCTGTCGAAACCCGAGACCGAGGCCGTGCTTACAGCGACTGGTGTGGAAGATACGCCCTCTGAGTATATTGTAACATTGGAAATGGTCGCATCGTATTTCTACACAAGGACATTGGAAGAAGTCTCGGAAGAGCAGGTTGTCCATCCACACCACCAGAAATTCTTCCGCTACATGCAGCACCACCGTGAGCAAGTGCTTGCAGGAGCAATCGAACACCAGACCCCTGAATGGTCACGATTTGATACCCCCGTTATGAAAGAGAAAATGGAGAAACTCATTTCACAGATCGAGGGAACTGATTATGAGGGCCAACTCCTCTGCCGCATGGGCAGAAACTTGTCTCGCATTTTGAAGAATGAGATCGACCCACTCGCTATGATGCTTGAGAATGAGCTCCTCTACAACTACTATGCCAACTCATTAGGAATTGCGACTTCATACGCCCATCTTCAGAAGTACATCTCGATGCTATCGCATAAAGATCCTAGTCTGAAGTACCTTGAGATAGGCGCAGGGACGGGAGGTGCGACAGTGCCAATTCTCAATGCTTTAGGTGGTGGAAAAGGTACATATCCTCGATTCGAGTCTTACACATACACGGATATCTCATCCGGGTTCTTCGAAAAGGCGGAGCAGAAGTTCAGCGATTGGAATGGCTTAATCGAATACCGCAAGTTAAACATCGAACAAGATCCTTCCGCACAAGGTTATAAGGAGGACGAGAAGTTTGACGTTATCATTGCATTTAACGTCCTGCACGCGACGACAAATATGAACCATACCATTTCGAACGTGAGGAAACTGCTGAAAACTGGTGGAAAGCTTCTTCTTCTTGAAATCACACACGTACTCAATCGAGTCTTCCTTCCTTTCGGCAATCTCCCCGGTTGGTGGATGTCTGAAGAACCATTCCGACAATGGGGACCTACAATGACTGAAGAAACCTGGGTATCCATCTTGAAGGGCAGTGGATTCGGGGAGCTGAAGTCGAGCACTCCGGACCATCAAAATCCACGAGATCAGACTGGACGCTTAATGATTGCCGAAGCCATCGAACCAACTTCTCAACAGAAAAGTCCTGATCGCACTCTACCATCCATCATTATTGCCACATTGTACGGGGTCGGCGAGGACCGAATAGTTGCCGACACATTACGAGATACACTTCAGCGCATGAGTGTCGCGGCCACCATCAAGTCGTATACACAGCTCACGGAAGAGGACCTGGTCGGTAAAGCGTGCATCTGTGTCGCGGAGATAGGACAGCCACTTCTCAAGGACATCAGTCCGCATGACCTGGAAATACTAAAAACAGTATTGCGCCAGGCAGAAGGTCTGTTCTGGTTGACTCAAGGTGCAACACAAGACTCCGCACACCCCGAGTATGCATTGATCCACGGTCTGGCGAGAACGCTACGGGCAGAACATGAAGGCTTTCCTCTCGTGACATTTGATTTTGACGCTAAACACCCCCTTTCCTGGGAGCAGCGCATCGACAAACTCACGCCAGTCCTGCAGAGGACTTTCGCCAGGGATATCTTCGGAGATTGCGAATACTCTGAGAGGAACGGTCTTGTGTACATTAAACGTTGTATCGCGAACCCCGACCTGAACGCCAGAATTGCAGCAGTAGGCCAGACGGCCACTTCCTCTCGGGAAGTAGAGCCTTTCAATCAACCAGGGCGGCCTCTAACCTTGGCAATTGCTACGCCGGGTCTCCTAGACACGTTATGTTTCGTCGATGACCCAGAGGCCCTGGCGCCGTTGCCATCTGATTATGTTAAGATCGACGTTCGCGCAGTCGGGCTGAATTTCCGTGATATCATGGTTTGCATGGGCCAGCTAGTGGACAACTTCCTTGGCTGCGAATGTAGCGGCGTCGTGAGCGAAGTTAGCTCGGCGGTGTCGCATCTCAAGGTCGGCGACAGAGTGTGCACCTGGACGTTAGGTGCTTATTGCAGCACCCTGAAGAACCCTGCGAAACTTGTTCAGCCGATCCCAGATGACATGGAGTTCTCGGTCGCAGCATCGCTACCGATCGTCTACTGTACCGCGTACTACGGCCTGGTCGACCAGGCAAGGGTTCAGAAGGGAGAGAAAGTCCTGATCCACGCAGCCGCCGGTGGTGTTGGTCAGGCAGCCGTCATGATCTGCCAGTTATACGGCGCGGAGGTCTTCGTCACAGTCGGCACCAAGGAGAAAAAAGAGCACATGATGGCAACATACGGGATCCCCGAGGACCACATCTTCTCTAGCCGTAACCTCACCTTCGCCGACGGGATCAAGAGGCTCACCGAAGGGAAAGGTGTCGATATCGTTCTCAACTGCCTCTCTGGAGAAGCTTTGAAGGCGAGTTGGTCGGTAATCGCGCCATTTGGACGTTTTATCGAGATCGGAAAGAAGGACATCGAGGACAATACTCGTCTCGGGATGGCGCCGTTCATCAAGAACGTCACTTTTGCGTCTGTCGACTTGACCGTCATTTTCAGGCAGAGGAAGGATCTTGGCGCCCGATTACTGTCCGAGGTTATGGAGCTTCTACGAGATGGAAGCATCGGCCAAGTCTCTCCCATCACGCTGTTCCCATTTTCTAAGATCGAGGAGGCGTTTCGTTACATGCAAGCTGGAAAACATATGGGCAAGATTGTCCTTACTCCTAATGAGGATGATATGGTACCAGTAAGTCGCCTTTTCATTCTTAACATTTTTAGGCACCCGTATCTAATAAGTCTATTTAGGTCGCTGCAAGAACAGGATCTAAGTATCGTATTGTGCCAGATGCCTCTTACATGATTGTAGGAGGGTTCGGTGGCCTTGGGCGAAGCCTTTCTCGTCGCATGGTATTGCAAGGAGCTAAGAATTTGATATTCGTGTCTCGATCGGGGCTTACAAGTCCTGAGTCTCAAGCATTGGTGAAGGAGCTCCAAACTGCTGGCGTCACGGTAAAGGTTCTAGCCGTCGATATCACATGTGGTGATAGACTTAAAGCGAACCTTGATAAGGCATTGCAAGAAATGCCACCAGTCCGCGGTGTCATCCAGGCGGCCATGGTCCTTGAAGACCGAATCTTCGTCAACATGTCCCACGAGACATTCATCAAAGTCATCCGGCCGAAGGTCCAAGGTTCATGGAACCTCCACGAGGCGACAATTGACCAACCGCTCGACTTCTTCATCATGCTAGCCAGTGCTGCTGGCATGGTTGGTGACACATCACAAGGCAATTACGCCGCGGCCAACGCCTTCCAAGACTCCCTAGCCCACTACCGCGTCTCGCGTGGCCTGCCAGCAACGGTCGTCGATCTCGGCATGGTCAAGTCCATCGGCTACGTGGCAGAGAACGAGGGCGCGGCGGAGCGCAACCTCGCGCGTTGGGGGTTCCTGCAGATCGAAGAGGAGGAGTTCCTAGCCATGATCGACATCGCCATGGAAGGCGGCAAAGACCAGCGCGGGTGCCAGGTCGTGACGGGCGTCGGCACGCAAGCTGACTTCGACCGCAGCCAGGGCGACGTTCCGCACTGGTTCCGCGACCCGGTCTTCTCGCATTTGCATAACATGCGCGCGCGGCACATCGACACGAGTGCCCACTCCGGACCTTCATTGGCCCAGCAGCTGAAGGACACCGTGTCGGTCTCGGCTGCCGCAGGGATTGTTTTAGATGCATTGATGAGGAAACTCTCCAAATCGCTGATGATCGCGCTGGAGGACATAGACGCGTCTAGCCCGACCTCGGTGTATGGCGTAGACTCGCTCGTCGCCGTGGAGGTGAGGAACTGGCTGCTCCGAGAGGTCAAGGCCGACGTTCCCGTTTTTGAGATTTTGCAGGCATCCTCCCTTCAGCTTCTGGGATATAAGATCGCAGAGAAGAGTAGCCTTGTGAGCGAGAACGGTTTAAAGGGGGAGGAATGATGGACATGGTGTATTTCTACCGAATTCCTTTTTCATGTATAACAAGGAACTGTGAAAGGAATCGTCTATGTATCATTCACATAGGCATGAGTGCATATTTCTATTGGATTATTATTGATAATGTTGTATCTGTTAACTCTCTTGTTGGTCTGCTGTTTGTCACTGGTAAATGTGGGGCCATATACCCCTTTTCACATGATTTTTACCTGTGACGTTGTCCTACTGACCTCACACAAAAGACTTAACGGGAGAGACTATATTTGAAGACATGACAGGCGTTCAGGGCATTTATTTCAAGCACGGAGAGGTATAGACTTCATGGTGGGCGGAAGTTGAAAGACTATCAGAGGAAGTGAGGATATCGAGTCGAGAATTAAAGGGTTATTCTGCTTATTGAATTAAGCATTGTACATTTATAGAATAAACAGGTCTTAATAAAGAATTTGTTAGATAAAGCGATAATAGAAATATCGTATATAGGAATAACCTTTTTGTTTCAATAGGATTCAAGGTAACGAACGAAGGTGAATTGATTAAGTTAAGAGTTTTCTGGCTTGTGATAATAGCATTAAGAGGGCCCTCTTGAAGGGAGTAACAAATTAAAGTAAGTGGTTTTCTATATTACCTACCTACCTAGGTGCCTGGGACCGGATAATCCTTGGGCTATTCTATGGATCAAAAGTTTCGCACATTTGTCAAGTTCCTGCACACTGTATTTTCCTTATGCTAAGCCTCAGATCTAATTCCTAACCGCTATAACTTAAGGACTTGGCCACTATACACGAAGTTGCACCGTGTAGAAAAGTCTTCGCTTCACACGGTCATTCACCCAAAAATACCAGGGTGGAAGTACCTGGGTATCTATGACTTATCACGAAATAGAAGAAAAAGATTATCTACAAAACTGCATCTCAAGCTTACTTTACCAACTCGTAAGCCCCTGTTAGGCTTTCCTCTCAAAGAATATGAAATAATCAATACCAACGTAATAGTTGATTATGTAGGATCCACGATATATTTGTTTGTTCAAAAATGTCTTAATTAAAGAAGGGCACCATCGGCGTTACAACTTTAAGCAGAGAGACAGGACTAGCATCGGCTTTGCCGTGGACGGCGTATATGGGAGTCTGTATACCTGACTTAGGAATCTGAGAGATATGCATATCAGCATCGTCTCACTTGTCACTGCTCGTCTCAGGATTAGAAACCCGCAGACTCTGTTCAACCACTCGGTAATGTCTTTCTCTTCATTGCCGTTCGGGGGCTAATGAGAGGGGCTAGATTAATGTTTTCCGGCGTAACTGGTGTGGTATTATTCCATACCAAGGAATTCGTTCTTTTGCCACTGAGGTACTCTCAGGGACCAAAAGACTTTTTGTTCCTTCGGCCGAGCAAAAAGCTATCGTCGAGCTTTCTCGTCGACAGAATGTTGTTGTCTCCGCGAGGCCCGGCGCGGGCAAGACAGCCACGGCCGAGGCCATCGTTCGTGCAAACCCAGGCCTAGCCGTGGCAGTCATCACCTATTCGAAACGGCTGCAGCTTGAGACGGCTCGTCGTCTAGAGGATTATGAAATGTGTGATGTATATACGTTCCACGGAATGGCGGGCGCACTTTTTGGGCAAGTGGTTTTCAACGATGTCAAGTTACAGGCTCTCCGCAAGATGGGGGAAGCACCGGTCTGGACTGGTAGGCCTTATGATATCATCATTCTAGATGAGTTACAAGACTGCACCGAGAATCTTTACTGGCTAGCGAGTACTTTTATCTTATCTGTAACACATGCCGCTGGAGAGCGTGCCCCTCGAATCGTAGCTCTAGGAGACGAACGGCAGGCCATTTACGATTTCCGGGGGGCTGACGCCCGTTATCTCAGTCTTTCGCCGTCAGTACTCTCTGCCCTGTCCCCCTTCAAATGGGACCATTTACCACTTAGTAAGAGTTTTAGGCTCTCTCATGAGACGGCGCGCTTCGTCAACGAAGTTTTTCTTGGTGGCGGGGATCACATAACAGGCTCTCATAACGGGCCAAAACCCATCTATTTTCACGAGAATCTTCTGCACATCGACAGAGTTGCCAAGAAGCTGGTACCGTTAATCCAAGAGTACGGGCCGGAGCGGACAGCCATTCTCGCCCCTTCTCTTCGTGGCAACACCCCGCTCGCGTCCTTGACAAATCTACTATCTGAGCGTTACGGAATGCCGGTTGCGGTTTCGGTATCAGACGATGTGCAACTAGACGGCGATATTATAGACAATAAAGTCTGCGCATCTACCTACCACCAATTCAAGGGAAACGAGCGAGACCTTGTGATCGTCTACGGGGCGGACAATGGGTACTTCAGGTTCATGGCGCGGGACCTGCCAGACGACAGATGTCCCAATGCCACCTACGTCGCCATCACCCGAGCTCGTAAGCAACTCGTCATTTTACATGACCATAGCAACCAGCCAATGTCGTTCATAAGACTTCCTAAACTCGGGCCGACCGCCACGTTCATTTCAACCGAGAAAATGAAGAAACAACCACAGCCCGGCCGCCCCTTGCAGCTCGGCTTGCTACTGCCCAGAAACGTGTGGGTCTCCGACATGGCGCGGCACATCCGCGACGAGCTGCTCGAGTCCATCGTCAACAGCCATGTCGAAATCGCACACGTCTCGCCCCGGCTACCAGCAGACGAGCACATCCGCGCCCCGGACAAGATCCTCGCAGACCCCGCCAAGATGATGTACGAGGCCGTCAGCGACCTGAACGGGATCGCCGTGGTCGCGGCCTACGAGTATGTGCTGCGGCGGCGGCTGACAGGCCTCGGGTACAAGAAGAAGCAGGAGGTGGAGGTCGGCAGCGACGAGGCGGCCTGGTTTTGCCGCGCGGCGTGCGAGAGCGACGCCAAGATCACCGGGTACCGGTCGCGGCTGGTGCAGCTGCGCGACCACAAGCACGACTGGCTCGACGCGTACCTAGACGCGGCCGTGGGGCGGCTGGCAGCCCAGTTCAGCTCCTCCGCCGAGACACTCCAGTTCGAGAGCCGGCTGAAGGACGAGAAGTTCCCGGTCCCGGACGGGCCCGGAAGCCCCAAGACGACAAGGCTGCTCGGGCGCGCGGACATCGTCATGTACAGCGGGGCGCCGGCCACGGCCGTGCTCTGGGAGATCAAGTTCGTGGCGGCCCTGTCGCTGGAACATGTTGTGCAGGCCTGCGCGTACGCGTACCTCTGGGCGCGGAAGCACAAGCTAGAGCACCCGCCGCGCGTCGTCCTGTTCAACGTGCGCGACGGCGAGCGCTGGGAGATCGCCGCGCCTAAAGGCGTCGCTGGTGTTAAGTCCTTGCTCCAGGACATCCTGCGCGCCAAGTTCACAACCGAAGCCGAAGTCTCGACTGATGAATTCCTCAAAACGTGCCGGCGCGTGCGCGACGAGGTCGCTGAGATGTGGTGATTGTACCTACGGCGCCTCTCGCTGTATACTAGCCCGCCATTTTCATTTCACCCTGACTACTCAACGTTGGTAGCATCAAGTGTAAAGTAGAAATATCGGCCATACCAAAAGGATAGATAGACATAAGAATAAAGTAGACACATCTACTGTTGCCTTTCAACGACCTAACTTGATATACACAAGTGACTTGACTAGTTAAACAGGTGATAGTAGTAGACATCCCTCGGATTATGATGGATGTAGGTATTTATGTAAAATACATATTTAGAATTATGAATTATTTTCATAACATAATCTTACATAATAAAGTCTCAAACAATTCTAGTTCTAGTGGGGCAAGTCCACACCGCCCGGCAGAAAAATAAATGTACTTTTATCTTTTTATTTTTTTTATTTCTTTTTTCTATCAGAGCTTCCCTAATTCGATCACCCAACTGTTAGCGGAACAGATTGGATTGATTGCACTTCAAATCTATTTTATTCGGCTCAGCCAACATGGCCTATTCTAAGCGCAAGGCCGACGACGACTTCATCTATACCCTATCTGACAACGACGAGCTCCCTAATGAGGAAGAGGATATACCCGAACCTCCCCCACCAAAGAAGAAAGCCAAGAAGAACAAGAAAAAGCAGTTAGACGACGATGACGATATTGGTGTTTGGGGCAAGAAAGATGAAGATGATGGAGCTATGGACTCGGATTTCGAATTCGCCGAGGACGTTACTACCGCTTTTAGACCGGAGGACTTCGAAGGTTGGGGTTTTGATGGTGCGAAAAAGGGTATGAACGGAGATGCTCAAAAGAGAATCGTCGACGTGGATGAGATCGTGCGAAGGCGGAGAGGGGCCGAAGGGGAAGATGCGCAAAAGAACGGCAAAGAGGAAGAAGCTCTGAATGGCGTTAGTGACGACGAAGACGACGAGGTTCTAGCTGCAGATGGATTTGGCATGGGCGCTGCTTCCGACGAAGAAGCGGGGGAAGATGCAGCAGAGGACGAGTCGGATAAAGATGAAGGCGACGAAGGTGATGCTTCTGATAACGATTCCGTCGCAACGCCGGTCGACCATCCTGATGATGCTGCGGAATCTGAAGAGTCTGACGAGGAAGATGATCCTGAGGAAGCAGCGAAAAGAGAAGCCTTTTTCGCGCCTGAAGAAAAGCAGCCTGCAGGGAAACAAAAAGGGAAGTCCTCTTTCCAGAGGATGTCCTTGTCGCGACCAATCCTGCGAGGTCTCAATTCCGTCGGTTTCAACGAACCCACCCCTATCCAGGCGAAAACAATCCCACTCGCATTGGAGGGTAAGGATCTGGTCGGTGGTGCTGTCACAGGATCTGGAAAAACTGCTGCCTTCGTCGTTCCGATCTTAGAGCGGCTGTTATACCGACCGAACAAAGTTGCTACAAGTCGTGTCGTTATCTTGACACCTACCCGAGAACTTGCCATCCAATGTCACTCAGTTGCTACAAAGCTAGCCAGTCACACAGACATCAGGTTTTGTTTAGCGGTAGGTGGATTGAGTCTAAAGGTCCAGGAAGCAGAGTTGCGTCTAAGACCCGATGTTATTATCGCAACGCCTGGTCGTTTCATTGATCATATGCGCAATTCAGCGAGCTTCTCCACGGATACGATCGAAATTCTGGTACTGGACGAGGCCGACCGAATGCTGGAGGATGGTTTCGCCGATGAGCTGAACGAGATTCTTACTACCTTACCAAAGTCGCGACAGACCATGCTCTTCTCGGCCACCATGACTTCCTCCGTCGACAGGCTTGTCCGCGCTGGTCTAAATAGACCGGTACGGGTGATGGTCGACTCCCAAAGGAAAACGGTCGACAAGCTGGAACAAAAGTTTGTCAGATTAAGACCAGGCCGGGAAGAAAAAAGGATGGGGTACCTTGTCTATATTTGCAAAACAATGCATACCGAAAGGGTCATCATATTCTTCAGGCAAAAGAAGGAAGCGCATCGTGCTCGGATCATTTTCGCTCTGTTCAACCTCACTTGTGCTGAATTACACGGAAGCATGAACCAAGCCCAGGTAAGTAGTTTCCCAAATGTGATCCAACAGCTAGTCTCTAACCAATCACAGCGTATAGCGAGCGTCGAAGCCTTCCGCGACGGAAAAGTAGCGTTTTTACTGGCTACGGATCTAGCTTCCCGAGGTCTTGATATCAAGGGAATAGATACCGTTATTAACTACGAGGGTCCCCAAACTCACGAGATCTATGTCCATCGTGTAGGACGTACTGCTCGTGCCGGGCGGTCTGGTGTTGCTATCACACTCGCCGCAGAACCTGACCGCAAAGTAGTTAAAGCAGCGGTCAAGTCAGGGAAAGCACAGGGAGCCAAGATCAGCAGTCTGATTATTGATGCGGTCGACGGAGATGAGTGGCAAGCTAAGATTGATGAGATGGCGGATGAAATAGAGGCCATTGCTAAGGAAGAGAAAGAGGAGAAGCAGCTGGCGCAAGTAGAGATGCAAATCAAGAAGGGGGAGAATATGGTTCTTCATGAAGACGAGATCAAGTCACGGCCAAAACGGACATGGTTCGAAACGCAACACGACAAGAAGAAGGCTAAGGAGGCCGGCATGGCGGAGTTGAATGGGCTGATGGAGTCGTTGAAGAGGAAAGGAAACGGCAAGCTGAGCAATAAGGACAGGAAGAAGCTTGATGCAAGGTCAACCAGGACCGAAGGCATGTGGAAAAAGGGAACTGCAGAGAGAGCAGGCAAGGGCGCCGTTTTGAATTTCAAGAACGATAAGAAGAAGAAGGCTAAGAGTGTTGGGAGAGTGAAGAAGAGATGAATTGCCTATTCAAATAGGTGATAATAATAGTGAATTGAGAATCGTCATCGTTGATGGATGTGACATTTAATCTCTTGGCTAAAGATAAAGCTTCCGGGTCAAGATCAATATGAAGATCCTATGTAACTAGGTACATGTGAATAAGAATAGTGAAAGCTTACCTTTCTATGTACCTGGATATGTCATATGAGGTAACTTCGAATCAATTAGAGTTACCGGTATTGGATACTATTACCCCTGGACCTACTTTATGAATGGGACTGAATACCTGTGTGTACAGGGATATTTCGATCAGGATTTATAGCTGATGTCACCAGTGCGCGGTCGCCCCCACCAAAACGTTCATTCCCCCCCGGGGTGAGAGTCAAAAAGCAGCATAAGCTCCAACCTTTTTCAACCTTCACGAAATCATCTGATATAATCTTGTGTGTCGCAACGGCCTCCCCTACAACATAGGCCCCTGAATTCTATATACCATGTGTTTAATTTAATTGGTCATTGTCTAATTCTTCTCTAATTCTTTCTTCTCACTCGTCACTCGTCTCCTCGAAGACACAGACCACCTGCTTTAAATTTTGTCACGTTGTAATCATCACCGACGACGAGGCTGTAACTTAATGCTAAGTAGGTATTATACAATTAATTATACAGGATAGCCACACATGTCTATCTTAGGTTTTTTATGTTATATATAGAGGGAAGAGACGATCCCTCTTATATTACGAACGTAACCACCCGATCTTCGCAATCTTACATCCTCCAAACTGGCTCCTCCCCGTCGATTTCCACCACTGCGCCCACATCCTCGTCATAAGCGATCCCTTCTACAATACTTATTCCCACATAGCCTACGCGAACACTACCGCGAACACTACCGCGAACGCCTCATTGGTTTCCGCCTCGACACTGTCCCCTACTATAAACATCGTATTCAGAGTCGCATATATCGTTTTATTCTTGATCGACAGCGCCGTCGCCGTGACCAGTCGCGTCTCGTCGACCACGCGCGGCGGCTACTTATCGGTCCATCGGTTCCTGGTAACAAAGCTATAAATAGGAGTATAAAGGATGGGTCGAGGGCCAATGCAGGAAAGATGACATCTATGCCTGGAAATGGGGCGGGCAGCGGGAACTACGGTGCCGAAGGCGGGCGGGAGCGAGGCACGAGGAGGAGGAAGCTTGCGGCCATGGCAAGCAGCGTGTACAGAGCCAGCGCGACAGCCGTAAATGAAATCAGGGAGACGTATAGCCAGACGAGGTCCATCGATCCGCTGGAAATGTCCAACATCACCATACCGGGGTCGTTCCCTGACGTGGCGATTGTGACCAAGGGAAACGAGCAGATGGTCCTGTTCCCGTCATACGCGTTTAGGCATGTTAAGAGCCAGCCGAGACAATTCGAAAGCCCCGGAGGACCTTCTCAAGCTTCAGGCGCAGGCATGAATGAGCAGGAGTTTTGGAGGAACGAATGGTCGCGACACGAAGACGAGAAAGCTATCGTGGATGTGAATGTTCGAGGCTGGATATACTACCCGCACCGGGGACCAATTACTAGCAGCACTCGGTTTATGATAAATCTGGCAAAGAAATTGTGTGGTATACCCATTTCAGGCCCACGAAAGTCCAATTCATCACCCAGTGCAGAACCTTCTTCCGCAAACAGACAGCAGGAGGAGGAGGAGGAACGTGAGCAGGAGATGATTGCACGCGAAGCCAAGGCAATCGAACGCAGAGGCCTCGCCGAGGAGGCAGTCGCAGAGAAAGGAAACTATAGCGAACGACTACGGGGCGAATCGGCTGATCTCGAAGGAAACAGACGACGCCTACGTCAACAGTCACAAGATGGCAGTCAATCACCGCCATCGGCTCCATCTTCTCCAGTTCTCCGAGGACGCACGGACACAACGAAAGGATCCGACCTAACAGAGGCAGAGCTCGCAGTTGCAAACGCAAACCTGATGGCTCGCGTCGCGCCGTTCCTGACAACGCCGTTGGTCCAGCTTCCCATCACGCTTTTCTTCTACAACGACTCGCGGTCACAATCGCGCACCGTGACGACCAACGAAGCGGGACACTTCGCGATTACGGCAGCTTTAGATTTCGTTCCGACGCACGTGCGTGTGCTTGCAAATGAAGATATATCATATACGGAGCCCGTACATATCATCGAGCCGAAGGGCATCAGCATGATCAGCGACGTCGACGACACCATTAAACGGTCCAACATCTCAGCCGGTGCCAAGGAGACCTTCCGAAATACGTTTGCACGCGAGCTACGCGACTTAACCGTAGACGGCGTCCAGGATTGGTATAATTCTATGTACGACCTTGGCGTGCGCATCCACTACTGTTCCAATAGCCCGTGGCAGCTGTACCCGGTGCTGGCCACATTCATGAAAATAGCAGGCCTGCCGCCGGGCTCGCTACACCTCAAGCGATACTCCGGCATCATGCAGGGCATCTTCGAGCCCGTGGCTGAGCGCAAGAAGGGCGTGCTCGAGAAAATTTTGATGGACTTTCCCCAGCGGAAATTTTTGCTAGTTGGCGATAGTGGTGAGGCTGATCTTGAGGTATACACGGATCTCGCGGTCGCAAACCCAGGGAGGATCGCGGCTATTTTTATTCGCGATATCACGACTCCTGAACAGACAGGGTATTTCGACTCTGGCACACCTCGAAACATCTCAGATGTCCGGCGTGTTCAGAGGTCTTCCGATGATAGCAGTGTCCCCAAAGACTTGCAATTACCTATAAGACCGCCGTTACCTCCCCGAGTAGCAACCTCGCCAAAACCTGCCAACGAGCCCGTGATAGGCGATCTGATCGACTTTTCGGAAGAGCCGGAGACGGAGCCACTCCGTAGGGTCGAGTCGGATTCAAAGGTCGTAGTAAAGCCTGTAAAGCCTACGGATCTACTGGGGCGTAAGCCGCCGCCACCGCCGAAACCAGCGAAACCGAGGACCCTACAGAGCTCGCCGGCGGCACCGGTACTCACTACGGGCAGCAGTGAAGATGGAGTTGGCAAGAAACCAGCTCCCCCGCCACCGACGCCGCGCAAAACCAGCCAGCCCAATATTAGCAATAGGGCATTGACGCCAAGTCCACTAGCGCAGATGCAACGGTCGACCGATCATGAGCAAACACCACCACTACCCAAACCCCGGAGTCGCAGTGAAACCCCTACCACAAGCTCAACCTCCCTCAGCTCCTCCAGAATGATCCTCCCCCCTCCACCCCCGCCCCCTCCCAGGCGGAGAGCCACGCCAACCAACACCACAACGATAACCAGACCCTCCACCAGCCCGCGCCTCGCCGCCGTCACCAACACCCTCACCGCCGTCAGCAACACGCTAAACCGCCGCCGGACCGCGGACTCGGAGGGAGAGTTCGAGGCCCTGCCGCTAGCTGCGTCGAGCACGTACAGCAGCGGCAGCGGGCACAGCAGCCCCACGCCGCCGACCAAGAAGGTCGAGGCCTGGCGCCGCCGCCTGCGCCGCGCCCAGGAGACGCTGGAGCAGCAGGGGGTGGCGCTGTATACCTGGCGCAGGGGCGACGAGGTCGTGGACGAGGCTGTGGGGATCGTCAAGGCTTGTTTAGAGGAGATGCAAGGGCGGCAGGGGGGTTCTGACTAGGTACATGGGTATATAGGAGGGATTATTGCGATTATGCATTAAAGGGAGAAGTTTAGGGGAATGGCGTATAAGGGGTATAAAAATGGGCCTTGCTGGAACCATTACGATAGCGCATACATGGCATAGATGTAAAATAGTGTTTGGAGCGTGGTATCATAGCGTACATAGATTAGCGGCTCTGCCCACTCTGATAATTCTGAAGAATATTCATTCTAGATTTATGGTTGTTTTGTGGTTGTGAATAGGGGTTATGAAAGGGGTTGAAATGGGTGATAAGTGAGCGATGAGGGAGAGAGGGGTATTTTGTTTACTTTGATGTATTGGGGATAGTTTACTGCATGTTAAGGTTTGCTAGTATTACCTGGGGCTTCCTGTTAACATAAGACGATACGATGGTATCGGTCTTTGATACAGACATATTATACATATTCACTGGAATAAATCGACTTCATTGAGGGTAATATAATTTTACCGACTCGAGATAAGATAATTGCATGATTGATTATGTGAATAATATAGTACAAGTTTCAAATGAATAACTACACACTCTAGCTATTCACGTCTTGTGGTCATCTTTAACCTACCTAACTGTGAAATAGGTTATAACTTTGGTAGAGTTGGTCATATGAGATACTCCTTGTATATCATGGCATTAGATTACGTATTAAGATAATTATTCATACTTCATTATGTAAACTCGGTATACGCCGCGAAGTAAAATAAGTACATACCTCTTAGTCTAAATGTTAAGGAATTAGAATAAACTCACTCCTGAATGTTTCGGCAGCTAAATACAAGCTTTGTTACATGGAAGCCATCCAGCTTCACCGCTTCCTTTAGCTACAAATGTCAAACTATCGAATAACATACGTTTCAGAGGTTGTAAATGAGGCAATCCTTGAAACTAATCAGCTGTTAAGCCTCGCGCTGACGACCGACGTAAGCTACCTCACCGCGAGCGTGGTATAGAAGTATATGCTTGTATTGGGAATATACCATTGCGAGCATGATACTGTAACGTAATATTATAAACTGGTCGGGATATGTATATATACACAGAAATACCTCGATATTTCTAGATAAAAAGCCACAATAGAGCCTTTATCTGTGTAGTAGTTACACAAAAGGTGGTGCTGTCGTATGTTGTCAAGATTAAGATGCTCAAGTGGAATATATGTAATACTGTATCTATAAGAGATGGCTTATACCTTTTCGCTTATCTTGCTATTATAGTCACTCCTTGTGTGTCCTTAATGTGGAACGAGCAGAAGGGGGGTGTGGACCATTTAAGGGGAACTGCGGAAAGGGGTTACGCGTATCTATACGCTAGCCAACATCCACCGGATGGGGGACCAGTAACCAAAGGGGGTAAATAAGTTAGTCGAGAGGACTAGTTCATTGCCCGGACGCCTTCCTGGCCACCACGTGTAACCTAGTGGACGGGCTAGACGTCTCCATAGACTAATGTAAGCAGGGTGTAGGGGCGGGTAGGTATGAGCGGGTAGGTCGATCAGAGTGACATGCAGTCTGTTACATCTGGCGGAGTCATGGAGTCCACATGGGCTAGCCACGTGGAGGTGTGGTTACAATCTCCATGATGTACCTTCTTCGTGGAGATCATATACATGTACTGTAACCCCGAGAGTGAAGGGCACGGCCCGTGACCGGGAGAAGCTGCATATGTACCGCTCACTGCGGCGCGGGATGATGGGGATACATGAACGGCATGTTTAAGGTTGATTGCATACAGATCCGATCTAGCATGTTGTATAAATAGATATGTATATGCTTACCCATTATCGAGTAATCGTAATGGAAGTGGTCAATGTGACAGGATGCCAAGACATGTCATATTTAGTTAGTGATCTCTTTACTTGTGACCATTGGCGATGTTGACACTTGAAGTGTAATCAAAGACAATGTTTAGTATAAAAATATATAACCTTGCTTTCTTTGATAGAAGTTCTCATAGAAAGAATATTGCAGATATATATCACAAATATCAACATTGTTAACAGTTGAGGTGTTCAAGATTAACTACGACTACGTACCATAGTAGTTAATTAGGGGTATTGGAGAAGTCTCCTCATTGCTATATATGGGTAAACCGTGAGGGGGCTTCTGTTTCGTGATTCGTGTTGGTCGCAAAGTGCAAATTATGTAATAATGTCGTCGGATTTACGATAGTCTCCATTTCTCGGCGATGAAATACCTACGTGAACCGAAAGGGAGACAATATCCACTCTTTTATAAATCTCCATACCTATTTGATTCAAACATCATGAAGCTTCTGGCGTTTTCCACTAAGTTGAAATGTTTGGGTCCTTCGAGCTGTTAACAGAATCGGCATGGGACTATCATGTGATAACAGACAGATATGAGGGCAACGACTCCAATTTCCATATAAATGGAACTTTTTGTGTATACCTATCAAACAACCATAGTAGTTTAGATCGTGTATGTAAAGACTAAGGCGGGATAATCAAGGAACCATAGGAATAGGGAATAGTTACGAGAATTATCGAGTACTGTAAGCTGGTAGATATTCTAATCGTCAGGCGGCTAATTATATTTATAATCTAGCAACACCATTTTACAAATCCTACTCAGAGTGAATCATGGAACAGGGTGTTAAAATAACAACTCTTTATTCTCAAGTTTCTAATAAGTCTCTGGCTAGCTAAATGCTTGAAGGTAGATTGACCTTTTGACTTCCGGTCGTGTCAGGGGTTCGTAAACTTGAAGATATTCATCCTCAACAAGTCAACGATACCAAACTACACAAAACGATTAAATAAATTACATTAAAAGACCAAGGGGAATTGGCAAGACAATTTGGATTATTTCACGGAAGCGCTGTATCAATAAATTTGAAATAGATGAGTTCAGTGAAGCGTACTGAGCTACTAACTTCCAACTCTACAAAGGAAAGTTGTAGAAAGAACGCGTCTGGAATAGGCGATAACCCGAACAGCAATTCTCCCGTTATAACAAGCTACAAATAGTTTCACACAGATAGTAAAGAGAATCTCTCCATATTTTTCTTTCCGACCCCACGTCGCAGTGAACCTATTTGAGGGCCTTGCCAGCCTCGGGCATGGTGGAGATGAGACGCTGGCGGATGTGCTCGCCGACGATGGTCTCGACGCCGGAGCCGTCGAGGGCCTCGCACTTGAGCTTGAGCTGGCCGTTCAGGAACCAGGGGACGGAGTAGCGGTGGTTGGTGCCTGAGGTGATGACCCGGTGGCGGGCGCTGCGGTAGTAGCCCGCGGTCCATTTCTGCATCATGTCGCCCATGTTGATCACGTACGTGTTCTCCTTGGGAGGAACGGGAATCCAGGTCTCGGTGGGTGGGTACCACACCTCGAGACCCTTCGTGTTCATCTCCTGTAGAAGGATGGCGATTCCGCCGAAGTCGGTGTGGTCACCCACTGCTCCTCATTAGTCATGCATAGGAAAAGGGGTGAAATAGTTAGGGGTTAGGGACTAGGCACATACCACCGAACTGTCGCTCGTCGAGGACCTCTTGAGGAGCATAGTGAAGCAGTCTCATGGGCATTGACGGGTTGACGGCTAAGGGGTCCATAACGTCAGGAGCGTGGCCCCAGGACTTGGGAAGACCACGGGCGAGGATCTTCAGGAGAACCTTGGAAAGCTCAAGCATGGTAGCCTGGTACTCCATGATAGGGGCTCGGAACTCCTCGTCCTTGAGGTTCTTGGGCCATAGGTTAGGACCGGTCGAGAAGGTGCCGGCCTCCGGGTCGTCGGCAGGGACTTCATGGCCGATGATGAAGCACTGGAAGAAGCATTGGTGTTAATCTTAATTGATTCTCCCTCTGATTCTTAGAAAATTCGTTTACTTACCTCCTTGATGTCAGGGAGGAGACCCTTCTGGTGAGTTTGGATTCCAGGGGGCTCGTAGCCACGGAACGACTTGCCCATGGACTTGCCGATCCAGACGTCCATGCGCTCCTCCTGAGGGAGGTCGAAGAACTTCCTGGCGCAGTCGAAGATGCCATCGCGCTGCTCCTTGCTCACACCGTGGCCGGCAAGGTAGAAGAAGCCGTAGGTCGTGCAAGCATGTCGCACCGCATCGACGACGGCGCGCTTAGCCTCGTCCGAGGCATTGGGGTCAGTGAAGGCGCTGATATCCACAACCGGGATGGCATCCGGTGCCGTCTCGGGGATCTTTTCGATGCTGCCCATCTTGTTGCCTATTTTGACTGGTCGTCTATGTTGCCTGTATAGATCGTAATGTCGTTAAAATCGTAATTGATGATGTGGGACTACTACTGCCTGCGCTGGACACCCTTATGGTTTATCACGGCAAAGGGGCTCCCATGAAGATAATTTCACTTGTTTTTATTACAATCACGATCTGCTGACTAATTTAGGAGTCGTCCGACGTGAAGGAAGGATTCTATCGGTAAACATCTGATACCAGCACAGTGGTTCGACACGTTGCAAGAGAAACTCCAGGTACAACTGCGCCTTGAGGTATAGCGTCGTCAGACAGCCTTCTTGTTCTATCTGATAATCTAGAAACTCCAAGCCGGCTTCCGTTCGAGAGGTGTGTGTGAGTATGTATTGCGAGTGTGAGGTAGTGTAACCTCAACAATATGGCATTTGCCGTTGTCAGCGGCGAGGGAGTTTGTTACTCCGTGTTGACAGCCACCGCTGATGGCTCGGTGAGGTGAGGCTGTTCTGTGTCAGCTCTTCAGCTAATTAGGGGAGAAACTCCGCACCGAGCCCACTAAATCGTCATTCGCACATAACATAAAGCTTCCATTTTTACCTTGATCAAAAGGCTAGTTCTTATCTCCGGCTGACCATTCCATCCCTAGAGTGGTCAAAGCCATCCCGTCGTAGGAATGTGGTGATGGAATAGGAATCGAGGCAACTTCATGCGTCGGCAAAGGAGGTAAGAGTCATGTCATCGGTGGTGCGACGGCATACTATATGCGAAAATAGGGAGATAAGGACAGTGTGACGCGGTCTAGACACTCATCACTTTTGGTACGGTTATTTCCCCAGCTACCTTGGCGCCAACTCCAATTAGATAACCCGACGCGGGTGACGGACTAAGGATTCGATGAGGCCGAACCGGCGTGTGGCTGAGTTCCTCGGTTGGAACATGTAGGAAGAACCAACAGGACGTTGGCATACGGAATATGGCCCGAGATCTGCATGTCTAACAATTCTCCACGACAAAGCGGAAAAAGTATGTCAAGATGTATCACGTATCTATAGTCAGCCAGATTGGATACCTAGCTAGGTAATTCTGGCGATGAGTGACGATTAGAGGCTATGTAAAAGAGGGTGCGATGCCATCCTCTGTTAGCAATATAGAGCTCATTAGTCACTCAGAGACACATACTATCGCCCTACACGGATCTATAACATATCGTCGGCGAGCTAGCTACCTAAGCTAGACCTCACCCCTTACAGCTAGGTACCTATCCAAGTCGACCACGCCTGGGAAACCGGATAATCCTCCAATCCACATCTCGTCTCGCTCCACTTTACGACAGCACAGATACTAGCACAAATAATACCACCATGTCACAACTTAACGACTTCCTTGTGCGAATCACAGACAAGCCAAACATGCTGGCGACCCGTACAAGTAACGTCCAGGCACACATAGCCGGCCTGAAGGGCCACGTCGAATCAGGCACCATTGTCATGTCAGGACCTATCCTGGCGGAACACCCCAAGACCGCGGATGAGGGTCTGCCCATCACCGGTAGCGCGTGGTTGGTACGTGCTAACTCAGAGGAGGATGTTCGCGCAATAATCGCCAACGACGTCTATGCCAAGATTGGTGTCTGGGACGTTGACAATGTCAGCGTCACTCCATTCAAGTGCATCTTGAGGAAGCCTCTATGAAGAGGTTGCGAGTTCTGGGTGTTGATATGAGTGTTAGACCGGAGCTAGGTTAGGTTCTTGTAGCTTATTTATGGATTTTTTACTTGAGGATTTATATAGGCTGGTTCCAAATGAGAGATCTCAGCTCCGTGTACTCCAAGGATTCGGTATATACAAGCTTGCCTTTTGGGGTCTAATTCAAACATCGTTGCGAAGCCTTTCAATGCTCGTTGAAATTAGCTAGGTTTAACAAAGGTTTGTCAATTTCAAGAGTATCGTAGAGGTCAATACATCAGTAGCATAAAGGTTAGAAGTGACAATAAATGCGGTTGGTAGAATGCGACGCTATGCTATTGATGAGATCGGAGAGGTTCTAGATTAAATTGCCACCTGGTATAATAATAAAGTCCAGTACGATGCAACGAATGTATAAAGAAACGAAGTTTTGTCTACCTCACGATCATTGCCAAACTCAAGCCAGTAACCTAGTCCCTCTAATTTATTCCTAAACTTCATGCAAAAGAAGCCCTCTTTCCCAGGATCGTCTGACCCATAACCTTCAACTGCTGTCCGGTATCTGCCTGTAAACTCAAATCATACAAAACAGTCGTGAGAATATCCAGGCAACCCCCGCCCTCTATACGATAGTGCTATTCAATTTGTCTTTGACATCGAGAAACCCACTCAAGAGTTCTGAATACGATAAATAGGGATGTTGTGAGGATATAGCGTCAATAAATCACGCCTTGATGTTCAATGCGAAGCCGGAGCGGTACACTCTCAACGCCAAGTACAGGAATCCAGAAAGAGTGGCCATGCCTCCACCAAATCCCCATAAGCCGTACCAGTTCAGCGGCTTCTGAGTGCCGAGGATAGCACCAGCTACCGGGCCACCGATGAGCAGGCCCAAGGAGATAATACCAAAGCCCATACCGATTCGGGTTCCTAGCTTCGACTTGTCCTTAGTCAGAGGGAAGAAGCAGACGGGAGGCATGGCGATAAACACGCCGCTGAAGAAACCGGCGAGCACCGCAATGGCAATCACTCCTCCCCTAGAGTGCGACGCCATGAAGCAGAGCATCAAAATACCGGTGATGAGCGAGCACGGCGCAACAACGTTAAAGGGGCCAATCTTGTCGGACAATGCATTAGGAAGGACTCGGCCGAGACAGGATCCAGCATTGAATATGGGGACCATGTAGAAGGAAAGCGCCTCATCGGTAAGTCCCTGTTCTTGCGGGTAGTACGAGATATAGAAGATGAGAATGCTGAGACCCATGAAACCGATGAACGTGGTGAGCGTGAAGGCCATGTAGGGGATATCGCTGAAGGCGGTCCAGTCAATCATGGATCTAGCCTTCGGGGCCTTGAACCGCATTCTCATGATGGCGATCGGGATGAGCAGGGTCGCTAGGGCCAGGAAACCCATGACACGGACGGACCAGGCGAACCCGATTTTGTCTAGCAGCTGGTACAGCACAATTGGGTAGATAACACCGCCAACGGAAGAACCCGACGATGCCAGGCCTACTGCAAGACCAAGTTTGGTGCTGAAATAGGTGGGGATGATGGAGACGCAAGGCACGAAGAGCATACCCGCTCCTAACCCGACGCAGATGCCTTGGGCGAGAACGACCTCCCAGTATTGCGTGCAGAGACTTAGCATCATGTGTCCGAATACGACACCGAAGCTGCCCACAATTAACAAGTGCCGGAGGTATCCTCTATCGTAGATGGGGCCGGCAAAGACACCCCCAAGCAGCACCATAAAAGACTGGATGGACCCGATCCACGAAATATCCGACGACGACCGTTGGAAAAGTGCACCTCCCTCGTAGTACGTCTGGAAAACACCAAAGGCGTTCAGGATACCCCAGGTGTTGAAGAACAACATGAAGCCGCCGAGCACGTGGAGCCAGGCGACGAGGCCACCGTTAGGCGGCGGCGGAGGGCCCATCCGGGGAGGTGGCGGCGCGGGTGCTGCATTTTCGAGTTCTATACCGTTGTTGTTGTTCCTCTCGTTGCCGGCATCAATCTTCTCGCTCGTGGCTATGAAACTGCTGTTGGATATCGTGACATCTTCAGAGTCGCTCACGGGCGATTGGTGGTGATCTGTTTCGTGGACCATTGTGGTCGTGTTGTTGTTGTTGGAGTTGCTGTTACTATTGGTAGTACTGTTGTTGTCTGTGATGGTGGTACAGTAGTCAAAACAGTAGATTTCCAGATTAGTTGTTGACATGGGCAAGGGGGCAAGGAGGCAAGGAGGCAAGGAGGAGATGAGTGTGGGAATCCAGATGCGTGTCGACCCAGAAGCTATGTAGGTCTTGGGAGTTGTTTGCGTCTCACAGCTCGGACTTTCGGTATTAGACCCGATCGGACGTGTGTCTAATTTATGTCTTATTTCTCTCTCCCTCTTTTATATGAAGAGTCCTACTGACTAACACGGATGAGTATGACGGCTTTTCGTCTAAAAGTTACAAATCTTGACAACTAGGTAGACAAAGTGCATGAATAGTAGTAAAATTCCTTCGAGTAAGTGCCGAAGGAATTGTGATGCATATATGATGTTTGCAGGTGCGGTAGAGTGAGTATACTATTGGAAGGCGAAGATTTATTGGCGTAATTAGATGTAGATCCAGTAGTTCCTGTCTAGACCAAGAGCTATTTCTTTCTCCGGTAATTCGCTAAAGATGGGACGTTTTTTTACCGCCCTTTACAGGGTGGAAATGTGTATATTACTTACATGTGCGTGTTTTTCATTGGTACATGTATTCATCGTCTTTACTAGGTATCGTCTTGCCGTGATCTTAAGTGACGATGTAACTCACTATCGTGCGAGATCGATGGGATCTGATTTTGACCCATAATCAAAAATAGAAAGCTATAAAGAAGAGCTAACTTCGTGCGTATTTCTCCCTAGTTTCATGTTGTGGAAGTCTTACTTGAAAGTATTTTCTATCAAAATTGGTAAAGAGTAAGATGGTCGACTTCTCGAGCTAATGGAAACTCCGATCCGTACCTCGGACATCGAAAGTGGTCTCGTTATAGAATAAAAACAATTGTAAGTGATTGGTTATGTAAGACCTAGGCTTGCCAGGCTTGCTTGGCAGGCGGGATCTATTAGGAGGTACGTACATAGTCTTCACTAGCTCTATGCGGATAACCTTGGTGTTATCCAATTGGATAATCTATCAATATGGATACACTCCCAGTGTCTTAGATGGCTTAGAATGAAACCTTATTTGCAGACGTAGGTGACACATACGTTGAACCTAACGATATTGAGCTTTAGTTTACCTTCTGGCCTTGCTACATATTATTCCGCGACGTACGAATCTCCGAGATCCGAGGCGACGAATAAGGTCCCGGTTAACCCCGCCGGCTCGGACATAAGATATATGCAATTGGGATTGTTGTACCTGACTGCGGGAGCTGTAGCGATCCAATAGCAACTCCAATGCATCCCACCACCCAAAACTTTTCATCCAATCTACCACACTTTACTACATTTCACTACATCTTTCATACATTAGACTGGGATCTTATGTTGGTTTCGTAATAACAATGTTTGTGATCCTTCAGCCTAATGGCACCTTAGGCAGACTTTCAAAATTACCCAATTCCTTACTTGCGTACCATGGTAGCGTTCAATGTTCCAGGACAAGGCAGACACACAGCCTTGATGCGAGTGTACTCCGACCTCTAACTACGAGCCGTAGGAATCACAGGTATCGGACTAATATCGCCGCTGCGGCATATGCGTGATTTCAGCTCGGCGGCTGCGGAGGCGGAGGTATTCGTATAGATTATAGTCCCATTAATGTGTCTTCGTTCTTCCGACTGCCGGGTTCTCGTACATACGTTTAGACTCCAAATCATCTATCACAAAGAAGTAAGGCAACCCAATCTAATTCACACCAGAAGGTACATCAAACAAAAGTGACATCACCAATGGCTTCCAACATCTTACCTCCAACCGGCCAGCTTTCGCAAACATTCTTAAGACTTGGCATCAGCCGTCAAATCAAACCAAGATTTCTCTCGACATCCTCACTCATCTCAAACAACTATCTCTCAAACAACAACACATCTTCCTCTCGTTCAGTTTCTAAATATTCTACTCATCAACAGCTTAGAACCTTCACACAAACGAGAAGCAAAATGGCCACCAACAACGCTGCCTGGATCAAAGCGGCCAAGAGCCGCCCCTTCGTGGTCGAGCCCGCTCCCGTGTGGACTCCCGAGGCTAACGAGATCCTCGTTAAGAACCACGCCGTTGCCATTAACCCCGTCGATGGCTCCCTCCAGGCCGCCGGCTGGTGGCCGCTTAACTACCCCACCATGCTCGGCCAGGACGCCGCCGGTGTTGTCGCCGCCGTCGGCCCCGGTGTCACCTCTTTCAAGGTCGGTGACCGTGTTGTCGGACACGCCGTCGGCATGGCCACCAAGCGTGACCAGGACAACGCTTTCCAGGAGTACACAATCCTCCAGACCAACATGACTACTGTCCTCCCCGACAACATCCCCTTCGAGAAGGCTGCCGTGCTCCCGCTAGCCCTCTCGACTGCTGCCTGTGCTCTCTACCAGGACACTCATCTCCACCTCCAGCTCCCCACCGTCCCTGCCCAGAAGCCCACCGGTAAGACCTTCATTGTCTGGGGTGGTGCATCCGCTGTTGGTAGCAACGCCATCCAACTGGCTAAGAACTCCGGCTACGAGGTCATCACCACTGCTTCCCCTAAGAACTTCGAGTACACCAAGAAGCTCGGTGCCAGCCAGGTCTTCGACTACGCCAGCCCGACCGTCCAGGACGACCTCATCAACGCCTTGAAGGGTAAGACCAGCGCCGGTGCTCTGGACTGCATCGGTGGCGCTCCCCAGGGCATCCTCCAGCAGGTTCTGGCCAAGTCTGAGGGTGTTAAGGGCGTTGCCTCCACCAAGCGCGGCTGGCCCGAACCCCCGCAGGGTGTCGTCATGTACTCCATCTTCGGCACGACGTTGAAGGACAACTTCGTCGGAAAGGCGATCTACAACGACTTCCTCCCGGCGGCCCTGAAGGCGGGCAGCTTCGTGCCGGCCCCGGAGCCTATCATCGTCGGAAAGGGTGTGGACAAGTTCCAGGAGGCTGTTGACCGTGTGAACAAGGGCGTCTCGGCCGCCAAGATCGTTGTTACTCTATGAATTCAGGTATACCCACGAGATGAGATGAGACAGTGGCACGATTTTGGACGCAAGAAGGCCTTGAAAATATAATGTTTCTAGTACATACCTCGGAATCAGCTATACCCAGCCACCGGGGTAGTACGCGTTAGTTAGACTTTAGGACCTAGTCATTAGAGAAATCTCGATATAGGAATTAAATTATTCAATAACCTTATCCCCGACAATCCTTCCCCCCTTTTAGGACCTCCCCATTCTTGTCGCGACTTTTTCTTACTTGCAGGTCACGATGACTTGGCATGCCGTGCTACATACATGACAGGCCTACATATGCCGGAGGATCGCAACAATTCGCCGCCGCGATTTATGAAGCAATGCGCATTAGGGCTGCATGGTGACAGGGTCCGCCATTCGAATTGCTTATACTACAGCCCACACCAATATCCGCCTCCTCGCATATCCATAGTTCCAAAACATGCCTCCAATTGGATCTCGCCCTTGGTTTCTCACTGGTGAGACAGACCCCCTTGTACGGCACAAGGAATAGACGGCTATATGATGATGCTGCCGTCACACGATCTTCGGCCGAGTTATGCAGATATAGAGAATGGTAGAAGCTATCTCTCGAGGTCCCAGTGCGGGCTAGTTGGATTAAAGTAGCGATGGATTCGGACTAAGGTAGGAGTATCCTATCCTAATCTGGTGCATTTGGATCTTTTTAATCTGGACAGCGGGGTCGATGCATCCATGGTTATGGTATGGGGGTTCCCATCCCATCTACATACGTACTATGGTAAGGGTCGGGATATTATCTGGTACCTAGCTTCTAGCTAACGCCTGCGAAAAGCTACCTTACCTACGTACCCTATGCGCTATCCACAATCTCGACCGTTCTATCAGGGGGTCGCGCTCGGAGACTCCCGCTCGCTCACATGCGCTAACGCCTCAAGAATTGGTCTGTTGATATTTCGACGTCGAACACTGACTAGTTCGAACTCCATCCAGAACATGATGAAAACTGTAGGACATGTTGACGTATCGGCGCATCGGCGAGCGTAAGCAATATAACACGGACCGCAGGAGTGGTCTGCTTTAAAAGCGGTGAGCAGACAGGTCATGTTCTTGGCTGACGGGCTGGATCACGCCGAGAATTTTGGCTTTTTCCTTTCTACGCGGACGGGCGTCCAAAAATGGCGACATTGTGGGTTGCGCAACAGCACCGGCGAGACGCTTGTCTCGGCCATATTGAAATGTTCAGACTCATCTCCCTCCCTGTCAATTTGTCTGTCATTCTGTCAACGGATATGTCCTTTTGCTCTGTCTGTAAGGTATGCGGGTAGGTAGGTATGTCTTTTCCGTTGGTATGTATGTCATCCCTCTGTACAGCTCGGACAACCGGATAGGGAGAAAGAGACGAGATGTAAGTAAGCTTCCTAGCATGTCATATTCGGTTAATTGTTCATGTCAGATACTCACACATACACAAAGTCTAAGCAGTATCCGTAGATTTCGTAACTCCATACTTCATGATCTCACGCCGCCCGAGCTGTGTAACGGAGACCGAGATGTGTCGACCGAGATGTGTGGGATTCGGCAGGCATATATAGCGTCTAATCCTAAATTCATCTGGGTTCATTCATTCGTATCAACCCTTCCAGGGCCAAATCCAGCCTCAGCCGTATGACATACTCGGACGGATTAATTGGTCGGCGTCACTTGGGGGTGTGGGGAAAGCTCTCCGGGGGTGGTGCTTTACTAATCCGTTTAGTTCTACCACCTCATGAACGACTACACGTATTCGCTTTACCACTTGAGTACGAACGACAAAAGCGAATATCAGGGTCCTTTGATCCTACCGTTACCCTTAGGGGTGTTTAATGCGTGAGCTAGAACTTCCATTCCGAATTCCACATCACTCTCTAGAGCTTCTACCATTTTACTCCTTGTAATTCCTACCCCACTCTACATATTCCATTGGATTATTCTAATGGATTATACTACCCCCGGCTCCCACCCTTACCTGGGTATTTACTATGCAGTTGGTACGTATCGTGTACTTACATAATAAGGGTGTGACACATCGCAAATCCGAGAACAAAATAAGCTTTCGGAGCCCCGAGCTCTTTGGACGTTTAGGATGGGACCTTGTCCCCTGTAGCTACAGGACTGCCGTAGCCGTCGGGCCGTACATAATGAATAAGCTTATTCTTTTAAACCTTGGAAGACAGGGAGGCTTCTTGCTTATTTCACACCCTCCCTTGCCTTGAAAGCTACCTCGGATGTGTGTGTGAGTGTAGGGGTAATTGGCCACTACCGGAAAAGCCTCATACGTCAACATACTTGATTGGTTTCACAGCATATCTACGGAATTGCAGTTTCTGTTCAATGTCATTGAAAACATTACTGATATCAGACCGAGCAATCGTCTACTGTCGTCTCAACGTGATTGAATGTTGAAATGGAGGTAGGTACGGAGGTAATTCCTAAGTCCATCCTTAAATGATCGGCAAACGAATGCGATTAAATCCCAATCCCAACGAAATGCTAGTAATCATCATCGGGATACATTGCATGTCAGTCATAACGCTGAAAAGAATAATGATATTGAGCAGCAAGAGATGGGGGCGACACCTAGGATGACAAATTCAAATCAATGGTAAGGTTCACGTGAGTTATGCGAAGCTCGGATAGGTAGCTCCTTGCAGCCTCCCGCTTTGCTTGATTTTATTTCGCGAACTGAGGGCCTTCTAGATCTGATTGACGGCTAGCAGCAGGGACCTAGACCCGGGGGAACCGTAACGCTGTTCTTGATGCGCCTAAATAGAAGAGAGAAAAACACGCTAACCCTAGCCATGTGCTCGAGCACATGCTGGCAGGGTACAGGGCCACGGGGTTGGGAGGATCGACCTCAGCCTTGTATATGATATAGGTAGGTTTAGTATTTTCGTACCCTCTGCTGGTGTTCTTTGAAGTTCGAGATGTTCAGGTACCTATATCGAATTGAACGCAGGTGAAACGGACTGTGCGATCCTGCCGCGACCGTTCCGATTTGCGTGGAAATAATCCTGACCGAAGATTAGAAATCCTAGCTAGCAGGGACATGTCATAGTAAGACTACAAAGGCACGATTAGTTAATTCAATCGTGATCTAGGTAGGTATGTCGTTAGTAGTTACAAATCCATTAAGGATCGCAGAACGCGAGTGCTTACCTGAGGTGGTAGATATTATATGCTGGCCTCAGAAGACCTTTTACGGGGCATTTAACTAGACTTCCGGGCTATAATCCCTCCTATTCAAGTATTCTGGGAACGAAGTTAGGAGGAAGGCCCACCAGATAATGTATACCCAGGGAGCCAAAGTTGCATCCAATCTTAGACCAATCAAGCTATTAGCTCATGTCAGCTCCTTGTCAGGATACGCGCGTAATTAGCTACCTATGCTGCTACGGAATTATTCCATCTAGATTATTCAATGTCGAAAAGGCATCCATACATCGCATATGCCCAAGTACCTCGGTATTTAGTTACTTCGGCAGGTACCTAGCGGAAAATTAAAGCCAGGGGTACCCCCTAACGAAAATCGCGGGGTCCAACTTAGATCGTCCAGCAAAGCAAGGTCGTCACCTGTTAGTCATGGAGGATTCCTTGATTCTTCTTCCCTTTCATACAGTCAAAATGAAGATATTCTCAGTTCAAGGTGCATAATCTGGTTCATGAGAAAATTAAGCGTTTACTAAAAGACTTAGTAGAATTAGTAGACGACCTAACATTTTTAATCAACCGCCAAGCCCTGCCGAGTACTTTTAAGCTTCACGGACGACGTGCTAATCTCGACCCCGGCAGCCCGGATGGATCTTAAAGCGCCGGGACCGAATTCGAGGCATAAAGTGGATTATATGGATGATTTGTTCTTACGTAATTACTATGCTACATAGTACCTAGGTACCCCATACTATGGAACTCAACATCCCCACAGCAATCTGAGATACGCTGTTTCCTCGTCTCTTTTTTCTTGAAGAGTGAAAATGAAACCGGACTAACAGAAGTATGATAGTGATATAAAAATGTCTATTAGACGCTTTATCTTTAGTAATAATACGAGATTACAACTGCCGCGCTAATAAAATAAAATCGAATGCCCATGTAAACTTAACCGGTTAAGCATTGCTTAGACTCGGGATCGGGATTACCTAAAAATTGGCCGCGCCGAACTAGATCGGGACGAAGCATCTTCAAAACACCCCGCGTTAAAAAAAAAAGAATTGGAACCTTTCCTTATGTTTAACCTGCTCTTGTTTACTAAGTCAACTCCTACGGATTAAACTTATTCTTACATTTTCCCGTAACATACTTATACCATAAATGTATCATGTCATATCGGTTTTAGCCCTTTTGCCAGAGGAATCTGTACTTCTGCGTACATGTTCCTGAAGAAACTCGCTTCGAGATGGATGTCGTTACGCGAAAGCCGACATTTGTACTATTATCTCACACGAACTACCGGTCTATACCACGGCCCCATATCGCATTCGCGACATCCATTAGTACTCCAGGTCCCACAAGTTGTTACCTGGGGTATGAGGGTCATGTTCGCAATTAACTGGAACCTATCTTCGATTACTAGGAAACAACGTGGCTGATCAAATCCTCGGCACTTAACCTGGTGCAGGTATCAAAGTAAGTGCCAAAAACAGTAGGATGTAAAACCTTGAGGGTATCTACCTACTCATCGTTCTATAGGTTCTTTAGATACCTCCATCGAACAGAGTCGAGGATTGCGGGTTAAGGCGCAGCTAGCTAAATAAGGCTTTGACCCTAGAGACATACAATATCCATGGGTAACATCTATCTGGTTCGTCTCGATGGATGCACATATTATATAATGAATATGGTATAGCGCTAGATATTCCATCTATTACAGTAACGGGGTAATAGCATTCCTTTAGGGTTACTCTTCCTCTCACAATTTTGCATTAGGGGTTAGATAAGTCACAAGATCTCCTTAATTTTTCGTCACTGATGATGATCCCCCCTCCCCCCATTCGCCACAGCTTTCTTCTCTCTTCACAGTCACCGAGGATCGCATGGCTTGCCCTACGGATCGCCCGTCGCCTTATTGCTCAGCCTGCCCTACCTAATTATAAGAAACAGAGCTCATTGGACGTATTGCAGCTTCATTTCTCAGATCCGTACTTGGATCCTATGGATTCATTCTGTAGCGGCTCACGAAGCCCAAATTGCGAAGGAGGCGCACTAGCTTGCTTACGTATCACGCGCTACGAGCGCCTGGCGACACACAATGGGCTAGAGATAACTATAACTAAAGAGCCTCAGATCTGTAAGACCATTGGACCCCCCACACCAGTAGCACGAAATATGCAACTAGGATTAGAAGTTTCCGTTATCGAGCCATATGTAGGCCGTGTACTTATAGGATCTGCTGAATTCCTAACACGAGTAGACCATGTGGATGCTTACACACCTAAGGTATACCCATCCCCCCATACATGCTTGTACATGCCTCTGACTAACCTATAAGGTACTCCACGATACATTACAAGGGATAGCCAGACCTACGTTGACCCATATGTTTTTCTTATTTCTTTCTTTTTCTTTCCCCAGTATATTCCTGACGTTCCTGTGCTGACTCACTTTAGACTCCTAAGACGGCACTCATATATGCCCGTCTTATATGTACATCCACCCTGCTAGTAATCTAGTAGTCGATCCGATTGGGAACGCCACCTCCATCTCTCCAATTATCACATATACAGCGGCCGTAACCCACGTGATAACTCGCATAGGTGTATCACACAACCTGAAGCAGATTCTAATTGTTCCATATCAACCCCCCCGCCTCTATCTCATGGATAGCACATGGTAGCGTAACATGACATGAACCCTTCGATAAATCAGGCTTGTACTCCTCAAAGGTGCCTTGCATCCATCTATCATTAAACCCTGGCTAAGTTCAAACTGGTAATTTGCACGCTGTTACCTATGTAACCAATTCGAACTGCATCTGAATCCCTCGGCGATCACTTCATCTAGTGGCAGATAGGCAGACCAGGTACCTAGGTAAGGATTAGATCCTACGAAGCTTAACCGTCAGCCATCCGCTGGCTCTCCTGCCCTGGTCAGACCCTTGGTCAGCAAGCCCCCTGAAACCACATGCCTAGAGCCAACCCAATCAGTACCGAACAGAAAACTCGAATCGAGAGTATACTACTCTTTAGGACTCGTGTGTAGGTAGGCTATGTATCTCTCTCATCTACGTAAAGCGCCTCACAGCTTAGCGAACAGCGATTACGGGCCACAGGCCTTCTGGATTTCTCGGCAGCGTCTCCTAGTACCGTCGTCATACCTTCTTAGATATATACTAGGTCCCCACAGCTACACGTTTCTTTTCTTTTTTTCACATCTAAGCTGTCGTCACCCAAGTGGAACTCTGTCATTGATCTTATAAACATATCTACGCCCCAGAAACCGTTATATTAGAATCGTCATAGTTCTAGTTCAACCAAGTGGCCAGCCAAGAAAAAGCTCCCTATCTTAGGACGATAAGATGCCTCAATCGGTCGATCTCAGCGTCAAGTCGTCGACGCCGCCGGCACGACAAAACCCAGGTGCAGGTATGTCATACTAGCTCTCAGCCATACATTTATAACGAAGCAAGCCATGCTAACGATCTACGCACGGAACTGTCGGGTCTCCTCAGAGTTCGCATGTACATTAAGACGTACAGGTGATACCTGAGGGTGATAACCCGCATTCCCGTGTGTGTTTTCTACAGGTGAGTTATCATGATTTCCACCGCTGCGGCTTCATTCGCTCTTTACTGATATTTTCCTTTTTAATAGCTTGCGAAGAATGTCGTCGTCGTAAAGTCCGCTGTGACCGGCAGCAGCCTTCATGTGGTCTCTGCCTGTCGTCGGGTGTGCCATGCCAAGTCACAACTCCCCGACCTCCTCGTGGTCCCAAACGAGGCTATCTGAAGGCGTTGCAAGCTCGCATCGGTATGCTCCATTTAAAGCTGTTTTCTCAACTACCTTCTTCGAATTCATTTAAAATACGAGCAACTTTCATATAACTCATACATTCTCACACTAACGCTTATGCCCCTCGTTTAGCTACACTTGAAGGGACTCTGCTCCAACAGCAGCAGCACCAGCAACAACAGCAAAATAACAACACCAATACGATAACCATTTCCCCGGAAGACACGACAATTGACGGACTAACATTTGGCGATCACGCACCGTTAACATGGGATTTTCCAATTACCACCGACGAAGACTCAACACTTCATGATCTATGCCAAGGAACAGCACCCGGTAATACATCTGGCGGGTCATCATTGGACGGGGGCTCAGTCCACGCCTCCACGTCGCCTATACAAGGATTCGAAACGCCAACCGACGGCGTAGGCTTCTCGGATGCAGTCCTAGGTCGGAAAATGTCAGATCTCTCAGATGGGTTGGATGGTATTAATATCTCAAATTTAATGCAGGCAGATTTGTGAGTGAATTGCAGCCAACACTTCTTCTAGCACTCTGCCTAACCTTCAACAGAGATCAACTTTACTTCGACAGAGTGCACACCTTTGCCCCTGTCCTACAGCAACGACGTTACTTCTCCTGGGCACGTAGCATAGCTAAGACGGAAGCTCAAGTATGCCTACGGTATGCAATGTGGACGCTTGCTGCATCCGTATCGGCGCATTATCAGAATATCGGAGATTCTCTGTACCGTTACACCCGACGAATCCTCGAGAGCCTCGAGTCAAAATGCATGGGCCTTGCCATGACCGAGATGGAGCAGGTTCAAGCTTGGCTCCTCCTAGCCATCCACGAATTCATGTGCGTCGACTTCAGTCGAGGCTGGGTGAGCGCCGGTCGCGCGTTTAGGCTGATCCAACTTAACTGGCTTCAATACTCAGACGGGGCGGATGTAGCACAGACGGACTGGGTCGATGCCGAGCAGAAGAGGAGGACGTTCTGGCTCGCCTACTGTCTGGATCGGTTTGTTAGCGTGCGAAATAATTCGCCAATGACGTTCAGCGAACAGGTGATGGTAAAGAAGCTTCCATGAATCCCTTCTAGCGTCTGACTTAGTGCTTACGTATCATCCTTCTACCAGAGCACGATCCGCCTGCCAGCGCCGGAAATAGAATTCCAAAATGAGCAACCCACTTTAACTGGATTCCTCTCGGAGGCAATGACTGCCCGAGACGCCATCGTCACGTCGACGTTCACTGAATGCATCGTCGTGGCCACTGTGGTCGGCCGCGCTCTATCTCACAGGCAACAGTCTATGGTCGACAACATATATCTCAACGAGTCACGGGATTTCTGGGATAGACATGAATGGATTAACGCTATCCTCGTACAACGAATGGACGTGTTTTCGATGAATTACCCCATTGCCGTCCAGGAAGCAGACCCGATGCTTCTCTTCATTAGCATGATGTGGCGTACAACGGTGCTCTACATGTACCAGCTCTTGAAGTCGGTGATCCACCCGACTGACGAGAAGAGATCCGCATTGGCAGATTATACGAGGCAATCAACGATAGCCGCTAAAGAGATCGTGAGTCTGACTAATAAGTTATCGCAATTAAATTCCTTCAAGGTAGGCTCCAACTCAACTCTCCACCGCTCATATATCAGCCGCATGCTGACAACACCTATTAGGTGCATCCTCTCACACCGATACCATTATCTCTATGCGCGGAATTTTTCGTCTCGTACCACGAGCTAGGAGACACATACAGCAAACAGCTTCAGGACATCACTGAGGCCATGCATGGTTTAATGAGTTTTAGCAATCTTGGGCCGGGGCTCGGAGCCTACTCAAGATAGAGAAAAAGAGACGTCTCCAACGACGGGCATGTACTACACCACCTACGTTAATTGTTGAAACTATATAATTGGTCATTATGGTCGGAATTGGGATACCTGGGGAATGTATACGGCACGTTATCGTCGGCTGAGAATTATGAACATTCTTAGGACGGTTCAACTTTTTTTTTCAGAACTACCACTTGTGTGTTGAATGTCTGGGTATGGTGTTCACGGGATTTACCAGGGGCGTCTAGATGGGGGGATTCCTCCGCGGAGCGGATATCACCGCCGCGGAATACGACTTGAGAGATTTCTAGATATGGATTGATGACCACATTTGGGATACAGTACTAAAGACGGCAACTAAATTACACAGATGCTAGAGTAGATAGTCTCGAGACAAATGAACTGAACAATAAGAAAAGAATTATAACACTTACGAAACAAATTCCAACGATTATTTGCCTCCCCAATTCCCTCAGGCTGCTTACCCCTGGCCGCCCCAAATCCAGGGATTTTTGGTCGTGGGAGAAAATCTTTACCAGCCAAAGCTTTGCAGACGTTGCATTAAGCTATTCGCCTAAGATAGGCATGCCCTGCATCTGAACACTCAGACCCTTTTGTTTTGTTTATTCATCTTATTTGTGGGACTGACGTGGATCTCTTTTCGCACATACGTACCTAAGATAGTATGCTTAACGTGTCTCATCTCAGGTCTAAAATTACCCATTGGATCTATGGTGCGAAAGTCTATTGTACGCATAATGTACTATACGTATTATGGGCTTACTATGCGCATAACGGAGCGGATAAACTTATGGTCCTCCACTTTATGGGGGTTATTCATGTAGTACGTACATTTTCCAACCTTTTGATCGCACGATATGGTCCTTACAAAGATTCGAAGAAAACAAATAACAGTAATAATAATTATTAAAACCATTATAAAGCAGTTCTTAGATATATTTAAGATGGTTTAAAAGGTTCAAAGTAATGATGTTGTTTGAAGTTTTGAAAGTTTTATATAGTAAAACATTATACTCGGTATAACGGTATAATAGTATGGGTATAATGCATACGCATACTTTAGTCCCCTAATTGGATCCTTATATGAGGTGCCTACATTTCGCCTTTAAGGAATTCGTGAACTCGACTCGATATGGGTCTTGTCTCAATTCAAATTCGAATAGTCGTCCTGCGCGTGCCTGGGCGTTGCAGGTGGTCTACGTGCGTGGCTAACGTCGGCCGTGTTGTTGTTTTTCCAAAACGAGACCCTTTGCGAGACAAGCAGCGATGAAGATCCTCAATTCGCTTTTTTTTTTCCCTACCTTATGTAATACACGCGAACGACGAACAGCCCCTATTGTGTAGCAATTGCGATTGTCGGAAATTAGGTGTACGGGCGTTTCAAACCGACACCGGGATGTTCCTTTGCCATATTCCTTTCTACCGTTTTCTACGTTGCTTAGATAACTTCCCATATTGAAACCTCAAACGAGGTAACGAGAGCGAGAGAGAAAGAGAGGAGAAAATTCGCGAATGATGGAATATGCGGCATTAGCAAACATTCTCTCTTTCGCTTACTCGGCACAAACGCAGTGAGAGAGGACCAACAGAGTAATACCTCGGCTCCTTCAATTTTATCATCTCTCTATCTACCGCTTCCTTCGCCGTCAAGGGGCACGGCATTAGATTGTGGTAGTTCGTAACTCCCTACGTAATGCTGTGCTCTGGTCTTGAAGGAACACCCCTTCTCCCGCCACAGGGCTCGCGTGAGACATAAGCTGCAGAAGAGCGTATACGCTAGCTACAACTCGTGGAGGGGAGATGGTGAGTTGGATGGAAAGAGAGAAAGATCGGCGGTGTGGTCTACAAAATACCGCCTGGTCGGAGACAATAGTCGGGGTGAGCGGCCGAGAATGTTGGTGAATATTCTACTGCAGGATGACAGCGTAGGTTCATTTATTTTATTTTTATTTTTTAATCTAATTCTTCTGCACGTTTGATGGCTGCCACGGCGCACTACTGTTGTGATACATACCTTTCGTATCCCATCCATACGTCCATCAAACTGTGTTAGGTTACCAATAGTTTGTATAGAGTTGGCACTAATTATTAACCTTGGTACAGTTTTCGGTTTTGACTACTGGTACGGGCCGTTGAGACTAATGAAAATTGTCAAGGTCAAGGTTATGAAATGTTTAGGTTTTAGGTTTAAGGTTAAACAGGTAGCGCAAGATCAAAGTTCAGCGCAAGCCATCGACGTCAATCTTAGATATTTTTCGTTAATTGTCTTCGGTACTTAGGTACTTCAATTCTCTTTTCTTTTTCATGTTTTAAGAATCTTCGCTCAACGATTCCCTGTTTCAAGAATATCCACCATTTTTTACGTGTTAGCCACGCAGGATCACGCGAACGGCCATGATCAATCATACCTGGGTTTCCTATGCTGTGGCTCTGTGGATGAATCACTTGCTCCAAATTTTACCTAGGTACATTTGGCGGATGAGAGGAATTTGGTAACGTGATCTCTATGTGCGGCTTCATACGAGTCATACGATACTTGCGTACCCGTGAGAACTGAAGTCAACCAAGTCAATCAAGTGAATCCTCCCGATGTGCACGGAGATTTGCAGCGGGGCCCCGACCACCGAACACCCTCGGACTTGGTGCAAGCCTCACTCATCACTCGTGTTCAGGTGACCCAACGTTTCGGGTCCAAGCTAATGCTCGCAATTAACTATTGTTTAGGGTCTAGTACCAATTGGCTGGACAGATTGAAGCCTTATGCAGTGAACCGTATCAATATCTAGCAGGTCGTCATATTAGCCTGACTTCGTGCCCCTGTCTCGAAAGTAGTGTGCATTTTTGATCATGAACATATCGGAACCAAGGATTATACCACGCCGACTTCCACTAACCAGCCTCCACTAACATTCTCAAATACGTTGGAATGGATACATATACGGGTTGCAGCCACATACACCGCTCTTCCTATCTGTAGCGGAAGGCGGCAAGACAGAGGCTGAGACGTAGAAGGACTATGTACCAATCGATGGTGGGTTCAACGCTCATAGGAATGGATATGACACACAAACTCTCTTGATTACCTAGGTCCTACATATTGGGTGTGGCGTCCTTGGATCGGTCCGTCCTCCCTTACATAAACACACGTTGGAGTGCATCACAGGTTGCCGCCTGAGGCTTGCTGAAAAAACTGCATCAGGTATGGCACAGGTAACAAAACATGCACATACATACATACATACATACATACATCTGCAGGACTCCAATATTCCTTGCATACAGTAGTAGGTACATAACTACATAACGCACTACGCCGCATCCGTGCGTTCCAAGATCGGTCTTGTGCGATTGGACCTATCACGGAGGGGGTAGGAGTAGGGCTGACCGAAGTAGGGCAAGAATCGGGCGGACCTCTAAATCTCTCGCGTTTCTAACCTTGGCGGCCGAATCTGGAGAAACACGTGGGAGACTCATGATCTTGGGTTTTACCCATTTTTGCTTTTTGACCTAGGTAAGTTTTGGAGATGATGTTGTATTGAAAAAAAAAAAAAAGATTTCGCTAGCTTCCCTTTCTCTAGAATACAACGCCAAGGCATTCAAGTTCCGGATTTTCCTATATCCAAACACGTCTGGTCATAAAATAAGAATAACAATTGAGGGTTTTTTTTTTTACATGGTATGATAAGTATGTTATGATAAGTATGTGTGGGTTGGCGCATACATAATAACTCGTACATACACAGCCGTATAGAGTTATTTATAAATTAAACATTTGCGCCAGCGTGGTACGACATCGGATCCGTCCAATCGATCTACTGCTCGGATGCGGTAATAATCTGGGGTAGGAGCTGGCTGGTGATGTTCCACAGCTGCGGAGAGCCGGTGACGAGCAGGGAGCCGGTGTACCAGGTGTTGCGGTAGCCCTGTACGGCGTAGTAGTCGCGGTAGACGCCGGCGCGGATGGCGTCCGCGTCCGCGGTCGGGTGGAGAGGGGTGTGGCTGTTGTACGCGACGAACTCGGGCTCGGCCTCGGTGTTGGACCCGCCCACCGACTTCTGCAGCAGCTTGAGCGTGTCGCGCGTCGCCGACTCGACCTGGTCCTGCGTCATCGCCTGCAGCGACGTGTACCAGTAGTAGTAGGTGCCCTCGACCTTGGTCGGGTTGAACATGACGTTGCCCGGCAGGCTGGCCACGTGCGAGTTCGTCGTCTGCCCGCGGTTCACGTAGCTCTGGTTCGTGGGCAGGCCCAGGCTGCTGACCACGCCCGTGTAGTAGAACCCCCCCGCGAACTTGGAGAAGATGGCCTCCTCGCGCGAGTCCAGGTCGAACGGCTGCAGGTTGTCGAGCACGGGCGGCGCCGCGAACACGAGCTGCTTGGCCACGATCTGCTTGTCGCCCTCCGGCGTCGACACGCACAGCTTGACGCCCTCGGACGTGGTGTTGCCGCGCGTGCCGCTGGAGACGGTGGAGTTGAGGAGCACGTCGGTGCCGAGCTCGGCGAGGGCGTTGCGGTAGGGCTCGGCAAAGTCGCCGTCCGCGTTGGAGATGGTCTGGCCGTCGAGCTGCTCCTCCAGCATGACGGTGTTGAGGTTGTTGAACACGTACAACGCGAGTGTCTTAGTCAGATCACCAGCCACAGCGGGGCGCGAGTACACGGAGAAGGCATCGTCGGTGATGTTGAACTTCGTCATGTAATCGGCCCAGGTGAGAAGCAGATCCTCGGGCACCGGGTCGGGAAGCTCCAAACCGTTCTCGAGGTAGGGGTACTTGTGAAGCTCTGCGATGTAGTCGTCGTTGATGGTGGGGATGGTGTAGTTTGTTAAGGTCTTGCCATCCGTGAAGTCGATGTACATAGGGGTCTTACTCGCGGGGAATGTACCCTTGGCGACGGTAATGTTAAGGCGGCTGAAGAATTCACGAGCGTATGAGTTATCCCAGTAGGTTTGCAGACCATAGTTAATAGGGGTCCCGGTGCTGGGGTCGTGGTAGGTAGCAGTGTGGCCGCCTAGATAACTCTTCCGCTCGACCATGACGATGGTCTTGCCTGAGTCCTTCAGGTTGATGGCCGCATATGTGCCAGTCGCACCGCCACCAATGATGGCGACGTCACGAGTGATCACCTCGGCGTTGCTTTGGCACTGGGCTCGGCATTTTACTGCCAACACCGAAATGGCGAGGGAGAGACTGCTACCTAGAGAGATCGACTTCATTGTGGGGGGTATTAACTTGATATTTGACTGGAAGTATTAAAGAAGACCAGGCGGCTTGATTCACCAACATTCTCGAGATTCGAGGAGGCTTGGCGAGTATATATACTTTATATCTTGCCTATAATAATCGATTCTCACTCCTGGATTCTCGGCAGGGTATCTCTCTCTCTTCCTCAGGGCGCTTTCCGCCTCCGCGAACAAGGCACAGCAAGCAAGCCGTCCTCCGCCCGAGACAATCATAACTCGTGAGCAAAACCATGCGGCACTGCGACATGCTTAATCCCTGCAGCCGTACCTTTTCGTCGGGTAATTACGACGTCCTGCACCCACCATGCTAAAGAAACGACACGAATGTCTACAAAATCGTAATTGTTAGACATTGATAGGGAGGTAACGGAGAAACTCGAGGGTTCGCCATCCTAAGATAGGATCAAGATCGAGGTGAATCGCTGCAACTAATTCATGAGGTGGTGCCATGTGGATAAGTATTTCGCATGGAGCTGAAGGCTCTTGAACAAATTAGAGGACCAACACGAGTATCCTCGCCCATCCTGGTGGTAGTTTACTATAAACCCCTGGACCATTTCCTTTGGGACATGTCTTCCAGATCCAACCTAGGCCCTTTTGTGCATCATACCCTAGACGACACATGCGCATGCCTGTATCCAGCAAAATATAAAAAGTTCATCCGCTTCCGGACGAGAGCTTACATAGGTAGACCAAATCCTCTTTAATCTTAGCTGGCCCAATTGCATATTACTACTACATACCTCCTCGGTACCTATAAGTAGCCCTGTTTGGGGTAAGTGGATTAGCTACGAACGTGGCTTGTGCAGCAGACTCAAAGCTTCGCAGTTCACTGCAGTTCTGTAGGATGGGGGACGAATGAGAGGCTCCAATTATATCTGATATGGTGACATCCTGACCCTCCTCGGCGCATTTAGCGTGACCCATCGGCCCAGGCTGCTCGGATCCGAAGGCGTTAGAGAAGAGCTGAATCCTTTCATTGCGTTATGCTATCCATACTACCTGGTAGGTATTCAATGTTATGAGCTCGACAGCAAAAAAGCCTCAGTGGGATTTTGGTAAACGAAAGTAGAAGAATTTCCGCATTCCTTGTTGGTAGCAAAGCTGCATGCGTTCGTATCAAGTTTCACGAAATGTTTACTGCATGTCATTATGTAAATGTCAGATGTCAGAATCGCATTCGGCAGGGACCGTGGAGAAAAGGAGGATGTAGAAGATCGTATACCCATTCTTTAGCGAATCAGTGGCGGGATTGACGCTGTGCAGAAAGCTTGGCGATATGCCACGCTCTTCCAGGGACCCCTAGAATGCCGCACCTAGGCAATAGTTGAGATCTCAGCCTCAAGGAGAAATAAGCTACGATCTGGAAGGCTTCTAGCGCCTTGTCATTTGACCTTCCAAAAGCAGTCAGATTCCTAAGTCTGTCAGATTCGCATCGTGTAACTGTTTCACGAGAAAATCGATGACGATCATCGCCCAATATATCATTATGTACAAATAACGGTTAGCGGTATCGCCGCCCGGCTCTGTTACTATTCTAAGAAGACTGCTAGGGAGTTCAGGGCCTGATCGACGAGAGAAGGCCTAATGTAGGAAAGTTTCACCATGAGTCAATGACCTGGCTGCCTGGTGTACTTCATTACGTGCGTAGCTGAAGGAGCTGGAGTGGCTCGGCCTCAGCTCTCCTGGGCGATTTATGACTGTAAAGTTTTCCCGAAGCCTTAGATATACCGTGGCCTGCTCTCACCTGAGTAGTAAGTAGGATTTCGGTTCCATCGGAAATGCTAAATGATATATCCGAGCGTGGATGTCAAGGCTCATACCAATATGTATCGATATCGTGACGCAAGACCAAGTAGAATAATCTAATGCGTATATCTTAGACCTGTTACTAAATTCGTCAATATCGATCTGAGCCTACTAATCATAAGTTCTGTCCCGTTCGAAAAAGTGTACATACTCCAGGTAGCCTATCTTGAAAAGCCCTAGCTGACGGTTATGATGTGCCTCCCGTCATATGCCTTGCGGCTTGCGTGAGAGGGCATCTACGATTGGGTATTACTATAGGGTTAGCCCCTAAATAATAATATTAGCGCTTATCCCATGTTATATATGTACATTGCATTATCCAGCTTCGAAAATCAACTTAACTTGCTATATTGTGCATTGCCCCGAATCTAGATGTGGTAGATAGAGAATATAATTAGAGCACAGGAGATAGGCTAATATGACCTTAGTCATACAGACGGAATAAAAGCAAGGGGAAAAATCAAAAGCCAGGTTAGGGGGTCTATTTTATTGCTTGGCTTTCATGTACCCCGGAATACTGCCCTGACGATCTGGCTGTGTCACCGTATGCGGGAGTGACATTGCATGTTTAGCTTGTGACTTTCTGTCTGTGCGCCTTAAGCGAATTCGTTTGAGAGCTACGTATCAAATGCCCAAATGACGGTATAATTCGTCGAAATTGATAGCAAAACGATAATTTCATTTAGTGCATCCACAGAACGATGTTGACATAATATATAGAGCTTTAGGTCATAATCGTGGGCAAAATACTCGGGGAAACATGTATCCTTCATCAACGGGGTCCGATGTAAGTTCAGGAAGTAGTCAAAACCATCATAGTTGAACAATATTGTTATTGATGGGTCTCATTCGATAAAATCTTGGAAAAACTACAATAAAAGCTAGTTCGCCGCAACGGCAACAGCAAGAGGAACAACCACATTCCCATTCGTCTTGCCATTAGCCACCTCCTGCCCACCCTTCTTCGCAGGCACTTTCTTCGCATACTCCTTAACCGTATCCTTCATCATAGTATCATAGTCGAAATGCCAGATCTTAAGCGACCGATCCTTAAGCTCCTCGAAGCACGTCTCGGCCTTAATCCACTTCTGCTCGTGCGCCCACTCCGGCTGGTGGTAAAAGTCGCACACCCGACGACTACTATTAACGAGCCACTGACCGCGCGTGCGCCTCATGGCGTCGTAGACCTCGAACGCTGACCCCAGCGCCTCTTTCTTCGTCGAGCAGCCCTCCCGCAGCGAGGCGTTGACCTGCGTCATCAAAGTCACGAGACACAGCGCGTCCTCGATGCCGCAGCATGCTCCGGCGCCGTGGTGCGGGCTCGACGCGTGCGCGGCGTCGCCGGCGAGGCAGACCGCGCCCTTGTTGAAGAAGGGGGCGGGGTAGTCCCAGGTGTCGAAGACGGCCCACTTCTCCAGCTTCTCCGGGAAGTACTGTATCAGCGCCGTGAGACAGGGGTTCCAGTCCGCGAACGCGTGTTCTAGGTCTTTACGGACGGCTGGCGCCGTTGTGACTTTGTCGTCCGGCCACTCGTTGGGGTCGGAGAGGAAGGCGGTGGCGTTGATCATCGTCTGGTTCGCGACGGGGTAGTGGATGAGGTGCGCGTTTGGTCCTACGTGGTTGTGCTGGTTTCTGGCCTTGTACTCGCCAAGAGCTTGGATTGCCTTGTCCATAGGGACCAAAGCACGGTAGGCCACCTTGTGAGTATAATGGGGGTGGGAGGCCGGGTTTTCACTGCCGAACATGAGTTCCCTTACTCGCGACTTGATGCCGTCACATCCAATGACTTCAGTGTCACAACCGTTAGCCTCTTCAAGCGAATCCTAACGCTCGGATAAAAGGCGGGCGAGAGCAACTTACCAGCATCAGCCTCAGCGAACGTCCCGTCAGTAAAATTGAGCCTGACTCTGCCATCAGATTCCTTCTCTTCGATAGTATCCAAACGCTTCCTAAGTTCGACAATCTCCTGGGGTATAACTTTCACCAACGCCTCCAAAAACTGATCACGTCGTGTGCCCTCGAACCCCTTGTAGCCCGCATTTATCTTGAAAAGTATCTGCTGGTACGAAGGGTCGTCCTTCCGACGTTGGTTATATCCGTCGATCCATCGAAGATAATCGTTCGGGTCGTTCTTATCCAGCGAAGTAGCAACGGAACCACCGGATCTGAGAGCGCTGACGATATCCGGGTTCATCAGACCCATGCACCGTATAGCGTTAGCTGTGAAGGCCATGCCGGCGCCGATCTCTCGGAAGCCTTGGGCTTGTTCGTAAACCTTGACCTTGACATTCTGCTTGATGAGGCCGGCGGCGAGTGAGAGTCCGATGATGCCACCGCCGACGATGGCGATCTCAATAGGGGTGTTTCCAGACATGGCGGGATAAGCTCTTTGGCAGAGTTTTGAGTTTTATTTACAGCTTGTAAGAATACGCCTCGGAAGAGGTAATAATGATACAAACCAACCCAGGCCGCTGGATTTAAGTTGCGAGACAATGGACTTTACGACTCCGAACATACGACGGGGACTGCCGGGAATATCGTGAAATGAGACGAGGATCTACAAGTCCCTTAAAAAGTACATAATATCCAGTATAGTCGATAGCGAAACAATTCGTTGGGAGTGGTGAGGTGGTGGGTAGCACAGCGTGAAGGAGAGCTGAGTCATGATAGCAGGACAGGAAGAGATTACCACTAACTATAGAAACCTGTTTCAGTTTAACAGCGAAGAAGTAATGCTAGTGGAAATCGGGTGTTAGTTTACAGTAGCCTTTACGCATTGAGGGTGTTGGTGATACGTGGAGCACTAAATCGAGAGCCGGAGTAACTCGCCCCCCGGCGATTCTACCGTCACCGAGCCATGCGTCCGCCAGTCAGCCACGGCGTCACGACCGAGCCCGTCAATCGTAACTCTTTCCGTAACAGGGCTTAATTCCTAGGCTTGCGGCTGAGTTCCGCTGAATTTCCTAAAATCTCCATAGTTTAATCCCACCCTATTCTCAACCACCCCCATACACATACACCTTATATACGGTAGATTACATAATTGTACTAACAGCTATACTGGAACACGCTACCAACACTTACCGTGAACGCCACACACTGATTGAACTTCCTAAACTAAACTCCTGAGACCTAGCCTAAGCCGATTTCCTGGGGCAGTAAGGGACAGAGTCGACAAAAACAAAATGACGACGAAAAGAGACCGCAGAAATCAGAATTTTGTCATAATGACTTTTTCAGAGTCTGAAACACCACCATGGCCATCATGAAGCCGCGCAAAAATAGATCTGCAATCCTTATTTTCGAGAAAATAGCTCTTCTCGGAGGGATTATCTATGATGAATAACCGAAAGAACTTCGAGAGTCGTTGCTTACGTCTCGACGGAGTTTTTATCCAGCACCTCATTGGGTTCCAGCATCTGTGCTAACTAACTGCAGCAGAATCGTCCGCAGTAGCGTCTGTAGCACGCTCTGGCCCCGTCTCTGCGGGCCTTGTGCCCTTCGAGAATCCCTTCGGTACAACTTTCGCACGTGTTCATCTCTTATCTCGCGCCGTTCGTGAGGTTCTGGGTGGATGAGAGGGCGGATGGCGAGCTGGTTGGCTGGAGGTTCGCCTCCACTCATCTACTTTCCTTCTTACGTGATCTCTGAAGGACCCTTCGGCAGGATATGCGCTTATACAATGCGGACCGTTGACATCCAATGTACAGCCCAGTTGTGAAACACAGTGTTAGCGATAAGACTAGCTGGTAGATGCAACCGCTTGCCTTTCTCCAGGGCCGAGGGCAAGGTGATTAGTTACTCACAAGAGGAATCCTAGAAATCCGTTTTGCCGTCTCTATCAACCGTAGGTACTCGCCACATCATTATATCTATTGCCTTATCTTGACTCTCTAGCCTCCTTAAATCATCAGCGGCTGAGCAGTCTCTTCTCATTTTCTTCTGCCCCTTATAGATATAGAACTTCCCGTGGTAACACATATTCGCGGTCACCATCGACGTTGGGCGACATTCTTTCACTACCAACACAACCTTCATCCCAACGTCTGCTCTGACTTCGAAATTAGAGTCCTGCATTCTTAGGCGTGCTATGGACAAGGCTATCTTGTAGGCCATTCACACGAACTCGAATTTCAACACTTGATTCGTCCCCCTTAACTCAACTTCCATTTCCCACAACATCCACAGATATTCACCATGATCGATATGGGAGAACGTCTTAGAGGCCCCCTGCCTGGGCCCACCATTCTGCTTTTCGGCCCGCTCGCCCTGTCTTTCGACGAGGCAGCTTTCGCCCAGGTCCGCAAGACCGTCGTCGAGAACGAACATGCCCGCTGGGTCCTCGACACCATCGCCGAATTCCCACAAATCTGGAAGTCTCTCACGACTTCCATTCCTAGCCTTAAGACTGCTTCAGGTCTAAAGCAGCTGGAGGATTTGAGTGATGCGTTCCGGACGGGACGGTCACTCGAGACCTCCTTCCCCCTTCCGAACAAGATTCTCATTCCCCTTGTAATTGCCTCTCACCTCACCCAGTATGCTACATTCTTGCAAAATAGCACTGAGGGCGATGCATTTAGCACATCTAAGTTAGATAGAGAGACCCTCGGTCTTTGCACCGGACTCCTGAGTGCCTTTGCCGTCTCTAGCTCGGACGACCGTGAGCAGTTCAAGAAGTACGCTGCCGTCGCTGTGCGGCTCGCCATGCTCATCGGTACTATCGTTGACGCCCAAGACGAGGCTACCGAACCATCCAAGTCTCTCACTGCTGCATGGAACTCTGTAGAGGGTGGTGAGGAGCTTAAGCGTATCGTGAAAAGCTTCCCTGAGGTAAACATCTCCACCCTGTTCTCTCATCTTAACTCACTGAAAGCAAGCTCTAACCCAATGATCTAGACATACATCTCCGTCAACTACGACGACAACCGTGCCACCGTCACAACCAAGGCCTCAGCCATCTCCAAGCTGCAGCAACAGCTTCGGGGTGCCGGTCTTATCGCCTCGGAGGTCAATCTCTACGGTCGCTTCCATGCCGACGTTAACCTCGAGAAGCTGGGACTGCTCCTTGAGTTCGTTGACGCACACACCGAGTTCCAGTTTCCGAACGCCTCATCCGGGCTTGCGGTTCCCACCCGGTCCAACCGCGGCGGCGATCTCATCACGCAAGGCCCGCTGCACCGCCACGCACTGCAGTCTATCCTGGCCGAGCCGCCGCAGTGGTTCCACACCGTCTCCGTCGTGCGCGAGGCGACCCTCAAGAACAAGGATTCTTGCATCTTGTCATTCGGCCCCGAGCGCGCCGTGCCGCCTTCGCTGCTCCGCGGCCTCAACCCCCAGGTCTTCCACGTTGCTGACCTGGACGGCATGACCTCCCGCTTCGAAGCCTTCTCTCAGAAGGACCTACGGACTTTCTCCGACAACGACGTCGCCGTCGTCGGCATGTCCATCAAGGTGGCCGGTGCTGAGACATTGGATGACTTCTGGGATCTCATGGTTGCTGCTAAGTCGCAGCACAAGGAAGTGCCTAAGGAGAGATTCACCTTCGAGACTTCCTTCCGTGACGTTGACCCTAAGCGGAAGTGGTTTGGCAACTTTATCGAGACGTATGACAAGTTTGACCACAAATTCTTCAAGAAGAGCCCTCGTGAGAGCTCTACTATGGATCCCCAACAGCGCAATTTCCTCCAGTGTGCTTACCAAGCCGTTGAGCAGTCCGGCTACTTCCAGGCGGGTGAGCCTGACAGCCGCATTGGCTGCTTCGTCGGTGTCTGCTCTCGTGACTATGACTGCAACATCGCTTGCAATGCCCCCAACGCGTTCTCAGCCACAGGTAACTTGCAGAGCTTCATCTCTGGTAAAGTCAGCCACTACTTCGGCTGGACAGGCCCTGGCTTGACAATTGACACGGCCTGCTCCTCCTCGGCCGTCGCCATTCACCAAGCTTGCCGCGCCATCACTACCGGTGAATGCACCGCTGCCCTCGCTGGTGGTACCAACATTGTCACCAACCCCCTGTGGTTCCAGAACTTGGCCGGTGCCTCGTTCTTGAGCACGACCGGACAATGCAAGCCATTTGACGCTAAGGCCGACGGCTACTGCAGAGGTGAAGGTGTGGCTGCGGTATTCTTGAAGAAGCTCTCCGCTGCCGTGGCAGACGGTGACCAGATCCTTGGTGTCGTCGCTGCGACGGGCGTGCAGCAGAATGAGAACTGCACTCCCATCTTCGTTCCCAATGCGCCTTCTCTTTCTGACCTGTTCCGTGGCGTCACTAAGCAGGCTCGTCTGAAGCCTGCTCAGATCTCAGTTGTCGAGGCCCACGGCACTGGTACCGGAGTTGGTGACCCGGCTGAGTACGATGGTATCCGTAAAGTACTCGGTGGACCTGCTTCTGGACGAGATAAGAACCTGTTCATCGGATCCGTGAAGGGTCTCGTCGGCCACACCGAGGCTACTTCGGGTATCGTCTCTATGGTCAAGGTCATGCTCATGATCCAGAAGGGAATGATCCCGCCCCAGCCCAGCCACACTTCAATCAATCCGGCTATTGGGGCAACCCCGGCTGATAAGATGACCATCCCGACCAGCTTACAGACATGGGATGCCGACTTCCGGGCGGCGTTGATCAACAACTACGGCGCTTCGGGTTCTAATGCTTCCATGATTCTCACACAGTCGCCATTTGTCAACACCAAGGCAATCAAGGAGCCTCTCGAAGCCCCGGCTGGTGCTAAGTACCCCTTCTGGATCGCTGGTCTGGATGACCAGAGTCTCCGCCGATACGCTAAGGTCTTCCGTAAGTTCCTCAACAACAAGAGCTACTCGACTGCCGACCTCTCCTTACCCAATATCTCTTTCAACCTGGCCCGCCAGAGCAACCGATCCCTTGAAAAGGCGGTTCTGTTCAGCGTGCGCTCGGCAGAGGAGCTCGACCAGAGGTTGGCTTCTTTGGAGAGGGGGGAGACAAGCGTTGCACCTATCGCTCGCGCTGAGTCTAAGCCCGTTGTTCTCTGCTTCGGTGGCCAAGTGTCTACCTTTGTGGGTCTGGATCAAGGCCTATATCATAGAGTAGCCGTCCTCCGGAAACACCTGAACAACATCGATGCGGTTACTCGCTCGCTCGGTGCCGGAAGCATCTTCCCTGGTATTTTCGAGAGTACTCCTATCAAGGACACAGTCCAGCTACAGACCATGCTCTTTGCTATCCAATATGCTAGCGCACGAAGCTGGATTGAATCTGGCATCAAGCCTGTAGCAGTTATGGGCCACAGCTTTGGTGAGCTCACTGCTCTTGCCATCTCACAGGTGCTCTCATTGGAAGACGCCGTAAAGATGGTGGTGAACCGCGCGACTCTTGTCCGTGACTCCTGGGGCAGCGAGAAGGGCACTATGATGGCCGTTGAGGCCGACTTGGCTGATGTTGAAAAATTACTGGCCGAGTCTAACCAGAAGGTCCCGCAAGATAAGCCTGCGAGCATTGCCTGCTACAACGGGCCACGCAGCTTTACTCTGGCCGGTTCTACTGCCGCTATCGACGCGGTAGCCGCGACCATCTCCTCCTCACTGAGATCGAAGAGGTTGAATGTAACAAACTCGTTCCACTGCGCCTTGGTCGACCCTCTTGTTGAGGCTTTGGAACAGGTCGGAAGGACAATCACATTCCGCAAGCCCACGATCCCCGTAGAGAGAGCTTCGGAGTTCCCCACGCAGGAGAGGCACACAGCCAAGTTCGTTGCCGACCACATGCGCTACCCGGTATATTTCAACCATGCAGTGCAGCGACTTGCCAAGCAATACCCATCGGCTGTCTTCCTGGAAGCCGGCTCAAACTCTACTATCACATCTATGGCGAGCCGTGCTCTTGGAAGCCCCAGTGGTTCTCACTTCCAAGCCATCAACATCACAAACAGCGACAAGGCGTGGGATAACCTCATTGATGCTACTCTGAACTTATGGAAGGCTGGTACAGCTGTGCAACACTGGGCGCACCAGGCGTCTCAGACGAAGGAGCACACTCCTATCCTACTGCCGCCCTACCAGTTCGAGCAGGCAAGCCACTGGGTGGACTTCAAAGTGCCTCCCAAGGCTATCGCACTTCCCCCGGCGCAGAAGGCTGAGCCGGAAGAGAGAATGCCTGAGGGTCTTTTGACCTTCGTCGGCTACCAAGATAGCAAGAAGCATGTTGCCAAGTTCAGGATCAACACCATGATCCCCAAATACGAGAAACTCATCGTGGGCCACGTAATTGCGCAAACCGCATCTATCTGCCCGGCTACCGTGCAGCTTGACCTTGTCATCGAGGCTCTTCAGAGTATCCGACCGGATTTAGCAGCTGCTAAGCTCGAGCCGCAAGTCCACGTAGTAGAGAACCAGTCGCCTATTTGTGTCAACGCGTCACGAGGCGTTTGGATCGAGGTAGAAGAAGAGGCAACTGGCAAGAGCCCCTCTTGGAACTTCTCGGTCTTCAGCACCAACATGCCCCAGGGAACTGCTAAGACCCTGCACACAACGGGTAAGGTCGTCTTCTGCTCCACAGAGGACCTTACAGTGAAACTCGAATTCGCGCGCCTCGAGCGGCTCATCGGCCACGCTCGCTGTGTTGAGCTGCTGCAGAGCGGCGACGTCGACGAGATCCTCTCCAACAGGAACATCTACAAGATCTTCTCCGAAGTCGTTGACTATGGCGAGGATTACCGTGGGCTTCAGAAGCTCGTTGGCTGCGGAAATCAATCCGCCGGCCACGTTGTGAAGAAATATAACCCCGAAACATGGCTCGATGCCCACTTGGCCGATAGCTTCTGCCAAGTCGGTGGTATCTATGTCAACTGCATGACTGAGCGATCACCCTCCGACATGTACATCGCCAACGGCATCGAGCAATGGATCCGCTCTCCTAAGCTCCGTCCTGGCGATGATCGGCCGGACAGCTTCCACGTGCTCGCAACTCACCACCCTTCAGACAAGCAATATCTCACGGATGTCTTCGTCTTCCACCCTAAGACTGGCGCACTGCTAGAAGCCATCCTTGGAATCAGCTACGTCAAGATTCCCAAGGCTTCTATGAGCAAGCTTCTCTCGCGTCTTACTGTCGGTGGTGCCACGGCCGCTTCGCCATCCGGGCCTGCTAAGGTTGCCCTATTTGAGGCGGCACCTAGCCAGATCGTCCCGCCGCAGCCGATTCGTGTCAAGGAACCAAAAGCAGCAAAGGCACCTAAGGCACCCAAGCAACCGAAGGTGAAGAAGCAGCCTAAATCCGACGTGACCCCGAAGGTCAAGGATATCTTAGCCGAGTTGTCTGGTCTCGAATTAGACGAGATCAAGGATGACAGTCAGCTTGCCGACCTTGGCATTGACTCCTTGATGGGTATGGAGATGGCTCATGAGATCGAGGCTGCCTTCAAGGTCACCTTGCCAGAAAGCGAGCTCATGGAGATTGTGGACATGCCAAGTCTGATAAAGTGTGTACAGAAGGCAGTCGGCGGAGACTCTGCTAGCGCCGATGAGGTTAGTGAGCTGAGCGAAGACGATGCTTCTAGTGACAGTGATGCTAGGTCCTACAGCGTCAGTGAATCATCTTCTGGTCACCCGACGGGATTAACAACCCCGGCGGCTGATTACGATAAGGATCCATACGACTCAGACATCCTCAGCACTTGCGACGAGGAGCTGAAGCTTCCTTTCGCAACCGTCATGGAAGCATTCAACGAGACAAAAGCCCTCACAGATGACAAGATTGCTGAATATGGCCAAACGAACTACTTTGACACGGTGATGCCATTACAGACAGATATGTGTGTCGCACTCACCCTCGAAGCTTTCGACAAGCTCGGACATCGATTCCGCGAGGCGAAAGCGGGAGACAAGTTCCCTCGAATCTGGCATCCGAAGGAGCACAGCCGTCTAGTAGACTACCTATACCAGATGCTGGAGAAGGAGTCCCACATCATCAACGTCAACGGAGACACTATCACCCGCACTGCCGTCGCACCTCCAATGAGGTCGAGCAAGGAGATTCTCCAAGACTTACTATCACGGTTCCCGGATCAGACGACAGCCGACAAGCTTACTTTCTACACCGGATCCAACCTCGCAGAGGTATTGAAGGGAGAGACAGACGGTATTAAATTGATCTTCGGTACTCCCGAGGGACGTGAACTTGTCTCCGGTTTGTACGCGGAGTGGCCTATAAACCGACTATTCTATAAGCAGATGGAGGACTTCCTCGCCAGACTTTGCTCAAAGCTCGATATGAGCGACGGCCCGCTTAAGATCCTGGAGATGGGTGCTGGAACCGGAGGCACGACTAAGTGGCTCGTTCCCCTTCTAGCCTCACTAAACGTGCCAGTCGAGTACACCTTCACTGATCTTGCACCGTCGTTCGTGGCCGCTGCACGCAAGAGGTTTAAGCAGTACCCCTTCATGAAGTTCAGGGCCCACGATATCGAGAAGGTACCAGCCGATGACCTGATCGGAACTCAGCACATCATTGTTGCGAGCAATGCTGTCCACGCCACGCACTCTCTGCGGGTGTCTGGCTCCAATATCCGCAAGGCCCTGCGCCCCGACGGATTTCTCATGATGCTCGAGATGACTGGTACACTGTACTGGGTTGACATGATCTTTGGTTTGTTTGAGGGTTGGTGGTTCTTCGATGACGGGCGCACTCACGCCGTCACACACGAACTGAGATGGGAGAAGGAACTGCAGGCGGTCGGCTATGGACACGTCGACTGGACAAACGGTGCCCGACCGGAAAACAAATGCGAGAAGCTGATCATCGCGATGGCCTCGGGTGAGAGGTGCGACAGACTCCCAACTCCCTCCTCCTCTCTACCTGTTAAGAGTCTATCAGCTGACCTCGAAGCACGACAGATAGTCGTTGAAAAATACGTTCGAGACCTGACCCAAGGGTTCTCTGCTGGTCTTGAGAATGTGTCACACTCCGGCCTTCTCAGTTCGAACCCCAGCGGAAAAACAGTCTTGGTCACAGGTGCCACCGGCAGCCTGGGATCACACCTCATCGCCCAATTCGCAGAATTACCAGACGTCACCCGGGTTGTGTGCCTCAACCGACGCAGCAGAACCGATCCTAAGGAGCGTCAAAAACAAGCCCTTATCAAGAAAGGCATTACTTTGTCCGAAGAAGCAACCGACAAGCTAAGCGTCTTCGAAACCGATATGTCTAAGCCCAACCTCGGGTTACCTGCCGACGATTACGAAACCCTAGTCGATAATGTCAGCCACATCGTTCATAACGCATGGCTTATGAACGCAAAGTGGCCGCTTCGCAATTTCGAAACCCAATTCCAGATCATGAAGAATCTCCTTAATCTTTCTCGTGAAATTTCCGCCCGGCGTGCCCCAGGTACGAAGGTCACATTCCAATTCATTTCATCCATCGCCACTGTTGGTCACCGACCCATCTGGTCAGGCGAGCCGATAGTTCCAGAGGAACGGATGACAATCGAGTCTGTTCTCCCTACGGGATATGGCGACGCTAAATATATCTGCGAGCTCATGCTGGACGCGACATTGCACCAGCATCCTGACCGCTTCCGCACCATGGTCGTCCGTCCCGGACAGATAGCCGGGTCCAGTGCTAGTGGATACTGGAACCCCATGGAGCACCTTTCATTTCTCATGAAGTCGTCTCAAACATTGAAGGCGTTTCCCGATTTTGATGGGCTTCTCTCTTGGACACCGGTTGACGAAGTCGCTGGTACGTTAGTTGACCTCGTCTTTCTGCCCGAGGAAAAGACGCACCATCCCATCTATCATGTCGACAACCCGGTTCGCCAGCCATGGAAAGAGATGATACCCATATTAGCCGACGCATTAGATATCTCGCCGGAAAATGTAATTCCATTCCAAGACTGGGTCCAACTTGTTCGGGATCACCCAAGACAGGTCGAGGGGCCCGAGGGCGAGAACCCAGCTTTCTTATTGATTGATTTCCTTGACGATAACTTCCTCCGCATGTCATGTGGTGGCCTTTTACTTGATACCATCAAGGTTCGAGAACACTCAAAAACCTTGGCAAACGCCAGCCCCGTTGGTGAGAAGGTGGCCAGGCAATTTATTCAGAGTTGGAAAGACATGGGATTCTTGAGTCAATGACTTTTTCTTTCTTCTGTTTTGTCTGGGTCGGGGTTTGCGGAGCTGCTACTATACCTTATTGTAACCTTCATTTGCTTTCTTTGACGATGTATTATGATACTTAGTGGGCAGAAGACGTCTAAAGCAATAGACTTTCATTTCTGGTTCAACTTCCATGAGCCTATATGCCCGTGATCTTTGGTGTTGTAATAAAATTGTAAGCTCATCCAACTAATAAAGTAGGAAGCTAACAAGTCTAATACAGGTAGGTATGAAAAACATTTGTAGCCATCTACGTAGGTGTAGGCAGATGCCCCTTCATCAAGCTGTAGGTATCTCGTAACTCCTGGATAAGTAGATAAAGCCGAAGATGTGATGTCGGATATATGAAGAAGAATCGCTTGATACGTCGGACATAAGGATATCATTTGTGTCTCTTATCGTATTTATCGTGGCCTATGATGTTGCTTCTAAGGTTGAATGGCGCGTTTATGAGGGATGTGTCTTTGAGAATTTAAAGATCTCCGCTATTAGGTAACAAATGTTTATTTAAACACGTGATATTGGCTGGGTACCTTCGGGATTCATCCGATGTTGGTAATTACATGGGATCCCAACTGGTAAAACTTCGGTGGTATCTTACCCTAGTAATTAGGTAACCTCGTTGATTGGGTGACGATTGATTTTATGAGTTTTGATTGACCAGGGGCTGCCAGCTGCACGTTCAATGGTTACCCCCTAGGTACAGATGTACAGTGGTACTTAGATACCTAACCTTCCAATACACTACCTAATAAGGTAGATCCTCTTTCGCGGCAGCGACATCAATTTCTTATTTTCTTCCCCTAACCATAACCGTAAATAAAAAAAATCACGGGTCAACGATCCAGATCCATTTTATTCTGTTGCCTTCGTAACTGAACGCGCGCGCCATTCTTACTATTCCTTCAACCACACACACATTCTTTCAAGCATCTTTCACCGCGACTTTGCGTAATTATTTTCGCGTCCTTCATCCTAATCAAGTCAACTAATACCTACCGGTACCTATACCTACCTAAAAGTCGCCATGGGTGAATCTCGGTGAGTAGCCCCTCTAGTTCTATCGTCCCGGCTGAACCTGAATTCGTGACTAACGCCTCATCGCTCCCTCGCAGACAAGAACTGGTGCAATGGCTGAACAGCCTGCTCCAGCTAAACATTACCAAGGTCGAACAATGCGGTACTGGGTAAGAAATATCCTTGCGATTCATATATTTATTACCCCTCCCCCGCCAACTGCCATGTAATATCTTGACCGTCGAATCAGGGGGACAGACTACTAGCCATAACCCTGCCATGATTGTGTCAGATATTATAACTGTGAGATCTGTGCTAACATTATGTCTCTTCCCTATGTAGTGCGGCCCTCTGCCAGGTCTTCGACAGCATCTTCCTCGATGTACCTATGTCGCGTGTCAAGTTTAACGTCAACACCGAGTATGCGTACATCCAGAATTTCAAGGTCTTGCAGAGTCAGTTTCCCCTTCCCCACATATCTTACACCTATGATTCAAGAGCCTATGGAAGCTGTGATCGGGGCTGTCTCCTCAAATGTTTGGTATATACTGATTGCGTTTTCTGCAGATACCTTTGCCAAGCACCGTGTCGACAAGCCTATCCCTGTCGAGGCCCTTGCCAAATGCAAGATGCAGGACAACCTCGAGTTCCTGCAGTGGACCAAGCGCTTCTGGGATCAGTACTACCCCGGCGGAGACTACGATGCAGTCGGACGACGAAAAGGTGCTCCGGTTCCCGGTGGCGGTCCCGTCTCGCGAGCTACTGGAGGCGCCGGATCGTCCGCAGCTAGAAGAGGTGGTACGACCCCTACGACCGGCCCTCGCGTAGTAGCCAAGGCTGGCGGTGGTGGTGCTGCATCGGCCGCCCTGCTGGCGGAGAACAGCACCCTGAAGGAGACGGTTGTCGGCCTCGAGCGCGAACGAGACTTCTACTTTAGCAAGCTACGAGATATAGAACTCTTGATTCAGCAGGCTGTCGAGGAGGACCCCGAGATCGAGAAGCAGGAAGATGGCCTCATCAAGCAGATCCAAGCGATACTATACTCGACCGAGGAAGGATTTGAGATCCCGGCCGAAGGAGAAGCCCTGGATGACCAAGAGACATTTTAAGATGATTGCGGACGATGGACAAACAAAATAATAAACAGCCCGAGCCATCTCGGGGAGGGAGCAAGATGGCCATGAAATAATGTCAAAGTAGCTGTATGATGAGCCAAAAAGGGAAGGATGACATACGAAATTCCAGGGAAGAGGGAGACGGAAATGCATAGGAGACGGTGTCTTCGGAGACTTTTTTTTCGGTCCTTGTCCAATCCTCATTGTCTCATGGATCAGATCTCTAGCAATGTTGAAGACATTGTCTAGTCTAGGCCATACTCTCTTCTCTCGACTCGAGGATAATAATACCTACCTAGGTAGAGGTTGACAATAGACATCAACAAGGACTTACTATTTTCTGTAATGTATTTGCTCGCGTTGACTCATATAATTCATTTTAATCCATTCACTACTCAAATCTAGGTTGTGACTACCCCGACCTCCTTTACAATAAAGTTAAAGTACCTAAGTGCACACCTCGGCAGACCTCAAAATGTCAAAAATCGGTATATGTCTAGGGGCGGTCCTTGCTTCGCGACTTTTCAGGTACCTGCAATTACTGAATTCTATATTGGGATAGTGGTCAAACTGGTACTTGCGTACTTGCCAATTTTGTTGCTTGTAACTTTCTTCTCGATATTGGATCCCTTCAAATTCAAAAAATTCAAAACCAAAAATCTATTGTCAAGTTGGCTGTACATACCTACACATCCCTTACCATTAAACAATTCTCATCTCCCCAAACCTTTTCGCACACCCATACCCCAGAATAAAGCCTAACCTGTGACATCATTCACTGCCAGTACCGCCGTTATAATGGCGCCTACTAGAAACCCTAAACCTGCAACTGGTGCTGCGGACCAGAAGCCAGCCGCACTCGCCACGGTAGCCAAGGCCAGACGAGTTTTGCCCAAGAAGTCTCATGCTCAACGAAGCTCGTTGCGCCTCGCAGTTCAGAAGAGCCAATGCGATGCTACAGCTGTAGCCGCTCCCACCGTCATTGTCAACACTCCGTCCTCCAGTCTGAACTCGTCGCAGTCGTCGCACTCTTCTTTGGCATCCGCTCTGGTGTCGCCTGCCACTCCGCAGCGCAGTTCATTGCGACAAGCACTGAAGGAGAGCCTACAAGGCCTTGCGCCTCCCACTACTCCGTCGCAAACCCTACCATCATCACCACCTGATTCCGTATCGACTACGGATTCGATTTTCTCAACAGCCCGATCGACATCCAGCCCTTCCACTGCTCCTCCGACGCCATCGCCTAGTACAACGTCGGCCTCGCCCTTCGCCTCGTCACCGAGCAGCATTAGATCAAAGCTACAGCGTTACATTAATCAACGCCAAAGCCAGCTCAGCCAAGATAGCGAGTCTGACCACAACGAGAGCAAGAATGGACGACGTAAGGAGGCTAAGGCAACGGCTAAAGCGGACAAGAACGGGATTCCTACATCCGTCAAAGGCTGGTACCAGGTGCGATCCATCATCACCGAGATGCGCAACAAGAAGGGCGGCCTTATGTATCTTGTGGACTGGGAAGGCGTCAATCCGCGGACGGGTGTCGCCTGGCCTAGCGAATGGGTAAGTTGCGTATTTTCCTCACCTCCTCCTACCTGGCTACTTTTATCGTTCTCCAACGTCCCAGCTATTTCCATCGAGCCCAGTTGGAGAAAAGGGGTAACGTATACAGGCTAATAGGTATAAATACATCTAGGTCGAATCCAAGAACGTCTCCGAGGTTGCGGTCCGCGAGTGGAAGAAGGCGCGACAATCCAAGGCGGCGGAATAATGGGAAGCCGAGATGAATCAACTTACCGCTTGCATCTCTACTTGCGCAATCATCAAGCACCCAGACACTGTCTACGTCGACAGTAACAACATATGCTTCGCATTAAGAATCCGACCCATCTAGCAAGCAACATCGAAAAAGAAAATAGAAGAAGAAAAAAAAACAAGAAAACGACCGGGATGCGACAAGGAGCCAGGAACTTATGGAGATGCAATCTCATTGGCTATAATTCACCGATTACTGATTCCCGATTCCCCAACCTCGAACAGGTCAAAGTCCAAACTAGCTTTAGTGCTTACCTAGGTAGGCAGTTCCAACTTCAAGTCAAATAGGACGTTATCGAGGTAGCTAGAAGCATAAGAAACTCGCCCGCTGGGCGTTTTATCAATGAAGTTCTAATTTCGAATATGCATAATTGCCGTAGAATCGTGCCTTATTCTGTAGTGTGCTAAACATTGCTACATAGAATTGATTTATTATTGTTAAGCAGGGATCGCGAACTTATGTATTTCTTCCCGGTCCAGTAGACGCTAATGGCGGCGGCCGGGGCGGGCAGAACCGAAAAAAAGGGGTAGGTAGGCCGGAGCGCCATCATGATGAGTCAGCAGACACAGGTGTGCTCCATGTTTAATGCTGTCGAAACCCGACACCGCGTAAAACAGTAATAATAGTATACTAAAATTACAAATTGTAAGTTGAGATGAAGCTCTAGGGTGTGTGGATACCTAGTTTAGAAATTCATAATGAAAAAGAACCCCGATCAAAAAAAAGGTTAAGGGGTTAAAGTGGTTAAATGTATCACATAAGGTGGCTTCAGTACCTTTGGACCGAAATGAGCCCTTCTTGTCACCTTGCACAACACTCCTTGGGCTGATTCTTACCTAGGTATGAAGTAAATATCATCCTATATTTTGAAGGTAGAAACTAGCTTCCCATCGTTTCATAATGACTACTTTGTGAGAAGTCTGATCCTAGGGACTTAATCTCGGAGATGATATCCTTGTATAAGGGATACTCCTAAGGGAGATACCTAGGACATTATAAGACAAAGAAGGCCCTTGTATTTATACCACGATCTAGACAGTTAGGGTTGGGGTTCCTTGCACAACAACATAGTTGCAACCCTTATCATATGGTCCACTGGTCCACCTCGTGACAATGAGCTAATATATCGTACAATCCATAATGAACTCAAATTTGAGAATAGTCCTTTATCCCTACCCTTAAAGTTTTCGTTCGAAATGTGGGATTGACTCTTTTACTCTATTTAGCTTTCGACACAATCTCCTAAATCCTCTCTTGCCTCATTTTAAGCTCTTATATTATAAAGTTCTACGGGTTGTATCACGTCAATACTGCGCTGTTTCCCCCTGAGTTCTTTACTTTTGGTCACTTAATCCACCATTTATCGTCATAGAAAACGTAATCAATCATCGAAACAAACTCATATTAACTCTTTAAACTTTCCAATAATTCATACTTAATCTCAAGTATTTGACACTGTATTTCCTTTTACCACTTTCACCACTTTTACTTATATATATTTAGAACTTATCACCATTAGCATCATTTTAATTCATAACCTTCAAAATATCTAAGTATACTGTTCAACTAACTACTACATCAAGGATTTCATGAATACATTTAACACAATCCTTACATAAAATCCATGCTATTACACTTGAGGACTAAAGCCACCTTTACAACCTATCTTCCCTCTGTTATTATACTATTAAAACATAATATCTTTCAACAACTGTTAGGACACACATGTACGGAGAGCTGGAGAACTGGAGAGCCGCACGAACCCTTACTTAAATAACTGCCTCAGGCACCAACCTTAATCACCATGAATCTTAGACCTTACAACGCTTCCACTTGGAATTGAGGTCTTATATCTGGTAACACCTCGCTGCCGTTTCCCTTCATGGCAACAACCATACAATACCGCTAAACGGCCAACCGCCATACTGGTCGTGGAGTGATGATCATTTTCTTCAGCTAACCCTAGCCCTAATAATTCTCGCGAACGAGAGGATTTCCGCGAACGTGATGAGCAGCGAGGGCACGATGAATTCCGTGGGCGCGAGGACCAACGAGGCCGTAACGAATTTCGCCAGCGAGGCTATCGTCGCGGAAATAGGGGTTACAGATGATACGACCGTCCCCATGGCCGACCACGCGGATTTCGCCGATGGGTAAATACTGGGCGTCATGGCAATGGGGAGACTTACTTGGAAGACGAAGTAAAGTATGCTATAAATGAGGAGGGACTTGAAGCAATGGAGAAGGGATTTCGAGAAGACGGGGATTTTATGTTGGAGGAATTCGACCAGTTGGCTGAGGCAGAACAGATTGAACAGTCCTCGTACTCTGACGTGTCCATACGTGCTAAGGCAAATTGTCAGCCGACAATATCTCTACAACGCCAGGTCGATTGGGCCGTACAACCCTAAGCAAACAAATGACCAATCAAAGACTTCAGGAAACTAAGGTGTGTCACTATAAAATCCTTATATTACTTTCAACAATACAAATTGGCCAAAAGAACTCTTATATCATATCATCACGTTCTGTTTCAAACATTGTTGAGTGAGCCTGCTGGCTAACTATGCAGAATCATGTCATCCGAATCAGCTTATTGTTTCTAGCTAGCGAGAGAGCTAATCAGGAGGGCTAAAGCTCCTGATCAAGGCTGGTGCTCAAGTTGTCGTCTGTACCCGCCAAGTGCTTCTTGCCGATAGCATAGATCATCATGCCAGCAGAGGCCGTGAGCAGCAAGGACCATCTACTCCCAGCTTCCGGCCGCCATGTTTCAACTTATGAAGCACCATATAATCTAGCAACACGAACAATTAAAATTTGTCCAGAAGCTGTCGAACCCATGCATCAGCCCAGATTTTACAGTCTCTGGAAAAGCTGATCTCGCACACCAAACCGTTAACCTTCCCTCAGTAATGGAGACCACCCGGAACGCAACCGTTACGGTCCTTGGCAACGGAACAATCGTGGTTGGGCTATAACATTTTGTAGTCAACAGCCTCACTTGGTTACGCATCCATTCCCGTCGTAACGACCCGGGATATCTACCCGTATACTCTTTGCACCAAATCTTTGAGGCCATCAAGAGCAGCAAGAACGCAAAATTAATCACAATTCCATATTTTGAGCTGGCTGGTGATTTGAAATCCGAGAAAAATTGTCAATCCCAGGCTTCATCTTACCTAAACAATGGAACGCACGCTGCGCGAACTGAGAGGGAAGCAACAGAAAGTCAAAAGCATGACAGAAATGTATTCTAAGCTATTACGATAAACGGACCGAACGAACAAAGCCTCTGGGCCAGCTATGGAAGAATGATGATTATGTCTACGTCCGAAGGACGTAGATACTATCTAATACTATTTAATAGTTAGTTAGTATCTACGAAGCGCGTGGCCACGACGCATAGGACGTCCAGAGTACCTTCAGTGAGGACAGGGCTGGAATTTCTTTTGAAAAAAATGAAAGACAGCTATGGAAGAAGAAGGAACGAGGACGTCACTTTTTTCCCCTGTCAACCGGCAATTGTGAGACAATACAAACAATCAAGCTGATATATATCCATAGCTTAGCTTTTATCATATATATTCCTGGTTAGAAATAGAAGAACTGTTACACCACATTGGAAGCATGGTGAGTTGTCAGTGGATTTTGTCGAACGCGAGGATATCCGACTGACTCAATGCGGTCTAGTAAGGCGACACATCCATAACAAAAGTGCCGTATCAAGATGGTCAAGATACACATTAGAGGGCTCCTCATAATGTTCTTGGTGATAGTGCTATTGTCGACGTTGTTGTATACGATATGGATGGCACACTCAAGCTCGGGAGCGTGGAAGATGATGTCTGTCAGAGGTCTGGTCAGATAGGGGAACAGGCGTCGCGAAACTTCGATCTAGACATAGGTAATAGACGAAGGCATATTCCTTGTCTGTATACTATGTTCCATAGCATATACGTCTCGAGCTTCTCGCCCAAGGCCGTCGTTATTAGTCGTATCGCTAGGTCCACCTCGTGACGGTGTTGAAGAAACCAGACAGGCGTTAGCGGAGGTGATCACTCCTTCAAATAGTAATCAGATGTTCGTACTGAATGAAAGCAACAATTGGATATAAAGGTATCAGGAGGACTATTCAATATATGCAGGATTAATGCAGGCTAAAGGCCGAATACCGGCTAGGGCGCTTACAGCCAGATTGTATCGTAAGGCTCTTAGATCTAGCTCAAGGTTAAGTAGGAGGCGATCTCCCCTTCTGATCAAGAAGAGAGGAGATCAAGGCCCTTATCACCTTTGAGAATTATTAGTTGAATCTGAACTACAGTTCCAATCTATTATTATGATCCCTTGTCACAGATAATTCTCAAAGATTGGAACTGTAGTTCAGATTCAACTAATCCGTCCGAAGGACATTCTACGCTCAAACTAGGTCAAATTTGCTTACGTGATTAATTATTCAGCAGTTTGCCTTATTATCATTGGCCAAAAACTCATTGACCAAAAGATGATAATTGCGGATACCTACTGACCAATCATATACCTACCCGGTAGAATGTTCAAGGCCTAGGATGCGGTCCTTCGGACGGATTCTGACTTTTTTTCCTGCCTTACTCTCAACAATTAAATGACGAACCTCGGCCTACTCCCAAACAACCAGCTTTCTGCGAAGAAAATTTTTTTGGGCCTTTTTTTTCTTCTTCGAGTCCCCGTACATTTGGGAGGACCAAAAAAATCCCGGAGCTTGCGGAGGGCCATTTTTTCCCGGACACTTCAAGTTGGGAGGGCCGTACTCGAAGAAGAAAAAAAAAGGCCCAAAAATTTTTAATTCTCAAAGGTGATAAGGGACACCATTCTCCGGGAAGCACGTGCCCCTCGGATCATTATTTGACCAAGACTCACTTATTATCCCTATTTCAGGCCTCATGAGCCATAATCAGCAATTCTACAACTTTCCCCCTCAGAATACTCTTGATATACTTGCTATTACAAAATTTCCTCAACCACCATCAGAATACTCTGAGGAGGCTTCAGAATCCTATCCCCAGGTTTCTACGCTTCCGAATCCAGGCATCGATTCACCCCTCACTTCACAGATTGCAGAATCAGTTGCCTCATTTGAACCTTTACGTTCACCAGTACCAGAATTATCTTTATCCCAAGAACGCCTTCCCCAACATCTTCCTCCTTTAGAATTAGCCCTTGAACTAGCTGACCAACTCAGAGGCTTAGGTCATCGCAGACGAATAAGCAGAACCAACCCTACAGGAAGATTCCCAATTAAACCCATGGCTACCGAAGCTGAACCATCATCCAGCCGAACTCCATCAGTCATGGCATCCCCACAGCCTACGGGCTCTAATGCTCTCATCCTATCCCTTTAGTTGGCATAAAACTACAGTCTCCACAATTGGGGTAGCAATACTGTTGATATTAGGGTGTTGAGGCTCTCAGGGGACGTACAGCATTGTACAGTGATCTTTAGGAGGGTAGTGCTAAATCCTGCCAATCAGGATTAAGGATTTGTGGGTGCCAGTGGAGCTCAGGGGCTGTTGGCAGTACCTACAGTTACAAATTGTGGTGGAGCTGTAGTCTTATGCCAACTAAAGGGGACCCTCCTTCCTTTGAAGTCGTAATGACAGAAGCACATCCCATGCGACACACCGACCAGACGGTCGTCAACCCCGCCATCTGGCTTCAAGACTTCCACAACCGAATGTTCGAAACCTACGAAGCCATGCATAATCTGTCCACCTCCGTGGATAAAACCCAAATCCAAAACCAGGAACAGCTGAAAGCATACTACGAACAAATGCAGGAAGCTTACATTGCCGTCGTTTCCGTTTTTCGCCAGGGATTCAAAGTCAACAGATTGGAACTAGACGACGTTAAGAAACAATTAATTCAGTCAAGTCATCAGTTTTCCAACGAAGTCTGGGGTGTAGTAGCAAGACTCGCCCAAACTGTTGAAGCAAGGAACAAGGCCGTGGAATTACGCACCGAATCATCCAAGACCCTCCACGAATCCTTGATCAACCTGCAGCAGGAAACGCAGCAGCAGAGGGTCATCAGGAAAACGGAAACGACGGCAATGTAAGCTTCCTGCATTTGTTCGTAGTATGCTTTCAGCTGTCCCTGGTTTTGGATCTGGGTTTTATCCACGGAGGTGGACAGGTTACGAATGGCTTCGTAGGTTTCGAACATTCGGTTGTGGAAGTCTTGAAGCCAGATGGCGGGGTTGGCGACTGTCTGGTCGGTGTGCCGCATGGGGGGTGCTTCTGTCATTACGACTTCAAAGGAAGGAGGGTCGTATAGGATGAGAGCATTAGAGCCTGTAGACTGTGTGGATCCCATGACTGATGGAGTTCGGCTGGATGATGGTTCAGCTTCGGTAGCCATGGGTTTAACTGGGAATCTTCCTGTAGGGTTGGTTCTGCTTATTCGTCTGCGATGACCTAAGCCTCTGAGTTGGTCAGCTAGTTCAAGGGCTAATTCTAAAGGAGGAAGATGTTGGGGAAGGAGTTCTTGGGATAAAGATAATTCTGGTGAACGTGGGGGTTCAAATGAGGCAACTGATTCTGCAATCTGTGAAGTGAGGGGTGAATCGATGCCTGGATTCGGAAGAGTAGAAACCTGGGGATAGGATTCTGAAGTCTCAGAGTATTCTGATGGTGGTTGAGGAAATTTTGCGATAGCAGGTATATCAAGAGTATTATAAGGGGGAAAGTTGTAGAATTGCTGATTGTGGCTCATGAGGCCTGGAAATAGGAATCATAAGTGAGTCTTGGTCAAGTAATGATCCGAGGGGCACGTGCTTCCCGGAGAATGGTTCTGCTTAGCAGGTTGAGAATTATCTGACAAGGGATTATAATAATAGCTTGGAACTGTAGTTCAATTCAACTAATAATTCTCAAAGGTGCTAAGGACCTTGATCTCTCCTCTTCTTGATCAGAAGGGGAGATCGCCTCCTAGTTAACCTTGAGCTAGATCTAAGAGCCTTATGATACAATCTGGTTGTAAATCGCCCTAGCCGGTAATCGGTCTTTGGTCTTCGGCCTTCGGCCTTTGGCCTGCATATATTAAATAGTTCTCCTGATACCTTGATAACCCCTAGATCCTTACTGCATATACGATTCTGCCTGATCGCCATCCAGTTGGCACTAAGGTATGTTATATTAAGGATTATCTCAGGGAATAATAACTTGTCTTCGTAATCCCAAATGTTCCAAAACTCGTTGTTTTGAGGCATGTTAAAGTATACATAGTTGTTCTCTTTCAGCTATCGAAGAGCTTCCATCATGATCGATTTTCTTATACCTAGGAATGGTAATAGGTCGGCTTTTCCTGGTTTAGTTGGAGAACACCATAGCACGTGCATGTCCCCAAGGACGTCTTCCACTCTACGCGGAAGTGTCTTAGCCACGGAGTACAGATCGTTAGCGAATACCGTCACGTGACCATTGATCTTTCTATATAACCGACTTGTGGCTTGGTTTGATTCTGGATCTAGGGAAAATTTGGTTATCATTCCGAAGGCGCACCCAGGTGCTAAGAACCGTTCCTCTAGTGAACAAAGCTCGGTGATTTCCGCTACATTGTCCTGAACACGCTAATGAGGCAGCAGGCCAGGTCGAACAGCAAGTTCTACGTGCACAAGCACCACCGCGCCCTCATCACGAAGGACGACCTCAGGGAAGCCCTGGAGGATCACTGGGGTTGGTACGAATGGCAAGAACGCGGCAGCCCCCACAACCACGGCCTGTATTGGTTCCGGGGCGCCCCTGAGCCGGACATGGAGACGCCGGAGTCTAGGGACCGTTTCGCCAAGCTCTGGGGGTACCACGTCACGGCCGTGAACCCTATGCCCGAGACTATCGGCCACGGCGGCGGGGGGAATCCTCTCAGCGTCGACCCTCTGGAGGCCGGCTTTACGTGGGAGTGGTTGAACAGCATCGTTAACCGGTGCCAGCGTCACCATTGCAACTCCCAGTACTGCCTGAGGGTGAATACGAGGAAGCTCGCGGCAGCTAGGGAGAAGGGTGAGCCTGGCTTCGAATCCGAGTGTAGTTTCCAGTTCCCGCACGAGCCCCGGCAGGCTCCTAGGATGGAGCTGAAGCTCGGCAGGACTTGGTACCGTTTCGAGCCGCAGAGGAACGACGAGTTCTTGAACCAGTTCAACCACCTGATGTCGCTGTGCTGGCTGGCGAACATCGACATCTCCCCGTGCAATTGCGTCCAGGCGGTCATAGACTATGCTGCGAAGTATTGCAGCAAGGGTAAGGCCCGGTCGAAGACTTTTGCCGAGATTGCGAAGGCCATCCTCCCGCACATCGCGGCTAACAACCCTATGCTCTCTTTCGTGTCGAAGCTGATGAACAAGCTGGTGGGCGAGAGGGACTATTCCGCCCAGGAGATATGCCACTATCTCCTGGGGCTCCCCCTGCAGGAGGACAGCAGGGTGGTCCGCTCGGTCGACTGCCGCCCTCCCGACAAGCATTCTCGGATGCTCGACATCGACAACGAGGGGGAAATCGACGAGAACACCTCGCCCTACGAGAAGTACCTCCAGCGGCCGCCGGGCATGGAGCAGATGTCCTACTTCGAGTTCGTGGAGGTCTGGAACTTCTCCGCTCGCAACCCGGAGCGTTGGTCCCTCTGGAAGCCTCCGGCGTGCCCCTGCGTGCTCCTCTACTTCCCGTGGTACAAGACGTCCAGATCCCACAAGCAGTTTTCGGATTTCTGCTGGGTGAAGCTGATGTCGAACCACCCGTACCGAGACCACGATTAGCTGTTGGAGGTGGACGGGGTGCGCTACGAGGACTACACGTCGGCGTTCCTCACCTGTCACCGCCGGCATGAGCACCCCGACGACCACTACGGCGAGATGGTGGAGGGGGAACCCCCGTCCGATCCCGAGGCCGGCGAGGATGAGTTCGAGCCGCGGGACAAGGAGGCGGGAGATATCACGCTAGAGGATTGGCACGAGGCCGCACGCTTGGTGCCGGAGCTCGAGGCCCAGCAGGAGCCCGCCAACCTCCTCGGCCGGCAGGATATCGACATCGACTACGACTGGGCGGCGCACGTGGACCGTTACCGCCCCGAGTTGTTCGGCACCGGCAATTACTAGAAGGAATTGCGCGACGGCGCCGACGACTACGACGTGGGGCACATGCCGCCCGAGGCGCGCGACACGCTCTGCTGAAAGATACGGTATATGAGGTATATGTTGTTGTATTGACTTGATTATCTGACTGAATGAGTGATGGGGGAAGTCCTTCTTACATACAAGTCCCTGCCAAGACACCCTGTACCTGTACCTGAAGGCAGTCCCTTGACTACTGATTTCAGCACGCTCAACCCGGAGCAGCGGCTGATCTACGACACCGTCATGGGCCACTACCAGGCGGGCAAGAGGGACGGTGGCGGGGGCACCGGCAAGTCCTACATGGTGAAGGTGCTGTCTGCCGGGCCTGTACTGTATGATTCTGTATTTACATAGCAGACGTGTATAACCAAGCGGTTAACAACAAAAACTATTGATAGGGATGTGTGTATTTTAAGATAATATCCACATCAGCCTTAAATATGGATTCTAATACGCAAACGAAGCGAATGCGAAGGAGTACGAGCTCCCTGTCGGACAAGTACGTATTCGTAAGCCGCTACATACCTGTAACCTAGGTAGGATTAAGCTGTAGCCGTCGTAGCTCGTTTTTCTATCTCGAACTACGTAGCGACCAATCTCGATTTAGCAAATTATCTAGGTATCTAGTTTGGTATCCGAAGCGCTGTCGATCAAATTCACCAGCGTGGCTGCGGAGATGGTACGATCTTGTAACTGTCCAATTATACACCTACCATTTCCAACGGAGATTTAGTACGCTATTACGCTATGTAGCAGGGTTAGTTTCGCATTTCTCGTGCTTATGGCACCACGTTTCAATGAGGAAATGTCTAGACTTCTGGATATCATATTTCTTATTGTATCGTTAGATTTCATCCTCATGCCTTGGGGCTGTGATAACGAAGCAATCAACAGCGAATGGTTTACGTACGCCTCTTCCGTCGCATTGCAAGGGGAATGAGGCAGTGCCAGGATAGTTGCAATCGTGGAGACGACCGGAATCCGAATCGCTAGCGTATATTTGCATAAATTAACCCCTTTTGCATAGCTGGAAAGTTGGAGTGCTCTATATAAATGATTGACCGTACCTATCGCTCTTGTCGTCGATCTTGCGTCATCCAGAATCACGAAAACAACACAGCATCGAGATTTTTGTCGCAATGGGGGGCTTCTTGCAACAACTCGGAGGCTCACTCAGCGTGTTCGACGTCTTCCGTCTAGCAGCTACTGCTTTCGGACTTAGCATCGTGTACCAATTGTTACGCGCTTTTTATAATCTCTATCTCCACCCGCTGAAAGATATTCCGGGGCCACCACTATGGATCGCCTTCCCGGTCTTTCGCACGATCGGCATGGTGCAGGGGAAGGCCGAGTTCCAGATGCGCGACGCCCACGATAAGTACGGCGAGGTCGTTCGAGTCACCCCCGACACGGTCTCTTTCATCAACCCTCAAGCCTGGAAAGACATCTATGGCCATGGCCACGCGGAATGCCCCAAGTACTACCCCGAGGGGATCAACATGGACCCGAAGAAGATCATCTCGGCGAACGCTTCGGACCATTTCCGCTACCGGAGAGCCATGTTGCCTGCCTTTTCCGACAAAGCATTATCACAGCAGGAGCCGCTCATCAAGGTCTACGTCGACTTGCTGATTGAGCGGCTGCGCGAGGTGGCTCAGGCCGGCAAGAAAGCTGATATGGTCAAATGGTACAACTTCACGACCTTCGACTTGATCGGGGACTTGGCATTTGGCGTTCCCTTCAACGGTCTAGCGGAGGGCAAGTCAAACGCGTGGATTGAGAATATCTCGAAGCTGATGATCTACATGCCCGTGATGGTTCTGGTCGCGGCATCTCCCGCCCTGGGCCTGCTCTTCAAGTTTGCCGCCGGCTCCCAAGTCCGCAATTCGCAAGCCAATCATCACGCGCTCGTCTCCAAGCTCGTCAACGACCGCATCTACCACAGGAAACAGGCCGACCGGGGTGACTTCATGGATTACATAATGCGATCTCGAGGCCAGGCGCACGAGTTGACCGACGCCGAGCTCACCACCAACAGCGATCTGCTCGTGGTGGCCGGATCCGAGACCACGGCTACGCTCCTGAGCGGCGCGACATACTGGATGCTGAAGACCCCTCATGCGCTGAAGAAAGCCGTCGAGGAAGTTCGAAGTGCGTTCCAGTCGGAGGAAGCCATCAACTTCAAAGAAGTTACCGCCAAACTGCCCTACATGATGGCCTGTCTGGATGAAGGCTTACGTCTTTTCCCCCCTGTTCCGCTCCGTCTAGACCGCTCCGTACCTGCTGGTCTGCCCATGCGCATTTCTGGCTACACGATTCCCGAGAAGGTGAGATTCTGATAATCTAGCCCAAATTATGACCACATATCTAACATACCTTTTTAGACCGTCGTTGGTGTACATCACATGTCCGCCTACCACTCCGAGCTGAACTTCCACAAAGCGCGGGAATTCCACCCGGAGCGATGGCTTCCCGAGGCCACCTCGGACCCCAAGTCTCCGTTCTACAACGACCGTCGCGACGTGCACCGCCCGTTCAGCTTCGGACCCCGTGATTGCATCGGACGGAATCTGGCCTACCACGAGATGCGTCTGATCATGGCCAGGGTGCTATACAACTTTGACCTTTCTCTGGACCCGCAGTGCAACGCCTGGCATGAGCAGAAGATTTTCGGGCTTTGGGAGAAGCCGCCTCTAGAGGTGTTTATCAAGCAGCGGGAGATTTGAGCGATTTTATCTTTTGTTTATTAATCATGCTGGAGCGTTCTGAGTTATAGACGTGTACTATAGTATATCCATATAGGCATACCACTGCTATTTTATCAGATGAGATATTAGGTTCCACTGTGCTATACATATGTTTATGATAGACAAAAGTGAGTAACAGTATGGGCCAAGTACAAAACGCATACGTACCTGCCATCCTTTAGATCTATGTATTCTAGTTTGGTAGATATATTTTATACTGTACCTGAGAGGAATGACTATCCATCGCATACTCCTTAAGTGATGTTAGGCGTGCAGAGATATAAATCTATGTCTGGCTAATACTGAAAAGGGCCGTTATTCTATCCTACAAATCTAACCTACTAAGACACACGGTATCTTCTAACTGTTCCACTTAACTTCTAGATCTCCTAGGAAGCTACCTAGGAGTGTATGTATAATACAAGCTTGGCATTCTAATTTTATCATTATATGTTCAATAATCCTGAGATAGATTGGATATTATGGAGTTTTTTCTCTCTTTTACCTCTAATCTCTTAAACATCACCATCCTTATGCTTGCCATTTTAGTTTTCATCATTGTTCCCTGCGATCTGGGTAAGGGGTAGTGTTATACATTCAAGCTTCATTCGACAACAGTTTTGAGGAGAAGTACTTGATAAAGTATGGGAACTATGCTATAACGTGTGTATCCATACTATCAATCTATTGCCGAACCTAGTGTTATTGTGGTTACTAAGAACCTGAGTATAATGCGCCATATGCCGAAACCGCCATCCACTTGAAAGCTAAACACCGTAAAAAATGGGCGTTCTCATCCCATATAACTCCTCCCACCCACCCAAGGTATCTAGAGATCACCAGTATCTTAGTTCCCTATCAGAGGTAGGTAGCCAAGTCGCAGAATTAACATCAATGATGTTTGCTCAACTCCGTCGTTTTTGCCTCTAGCCAATCTCACTTGACCGTTTTTCGTTATCTCATCATACGGAAACAGAGTCCGCGACGGTCTTCCTGCCGCCGTAGTATCGGTACTCGAAGTAAGTGCAACCAGCAACCCAGTGGGAGATGATTCTACAAATGGATGTCAGTATTGGTGCACAAGTATCGTCGCATTAGTTGATATCAAACTTACATCAGAACAATAGCCAAGACAGTCAAGACCCAGCTGATAGCGCAAGAAGTGCCGATACAAGATTTCGTGTTTGCTTGGATCAACATGAAAGCCATTGCTCCCCAGAATGGCATATCCAAGCAGCTAAGAATGAAGTTGGCCTTCTTGCTGGCCCATTTTCGGAATACTTGTGTGTGCTCCGAGAGGAGCTGGTAAAGGATGAAAAGGATGGATTTGATGCCCTAGAAGATAGCGTCCGTGTTAGTTCCATTCAAAACGTTGGCGTAGCTAATGATTGAGAACTCACGATAGCGACTCCCATTATGTGCGCGCGTTGGTATGATCCCATGACGACACGGACGATCGATAATATAGTGACTAGTAGGGCCAAGCATAGCTCGACGACGTGTGCCGTCAGCTTGAAGCGGCTGTTGAAGTATTTGGCAAAGTTGTCGACACCCATTTTGGATAAGTTTTGGATTTTACGTCAAGGTGGTTTTGTTGTTGTGTTGTTGAACGTTGTTGTATGACGAGATAAGAGTCAAGTCGGAGATTGAGCTGTGTCGAAGAGAGGCAAATCGATTCGTGAGCTGGCTTGGGTGTAGAGAGATGTGATCGTGGGTGTCCCTTTTTCACTTATAGTTATCCAACGTGAAGATATATATCATCAGCCTTACTCACATAGCCTTAGGCCTAGACCTGAGACGCCCACGTAACAATCGTACCCGAGAGTCTCGTACGGGACTCGTACTGTTTATGACTTGGCACATATCTATATTAAGGGGAAAATACGCTGCGTGATCTGTGGCTATGCAAGTCACTGTAGGGCTATAGGGAGGTTGTGTGTATACTAGAGTTACTATGGAATATGTTGTCATGGACCTGCCTGCTAGAGGCTGGCAGAAATGGGCTGAGTAGTGTATCGTATGGGGTAATCATTTTGACAACAACAAATAACCTTGAAAGCGATAGCTAGTAATGGAAGATATCTATTATTGTTTTGCTAGTATAGAAAAGTGAAGTTTCGCATGCGGTCCCGGCCAATAGGTAATGGAGCCGTAGCATTGAAACTAAGATATCTAACAACGACGGTATTTTCCGATTCCACTTGTTTGGCACAGACGTGCTGATCTTTCATGCTTAGATACATATGTAAGTAATAAATGTCGAGTCAGGAAGAAATAAGAGCTCGGATCTCGTATATCTCGTATATAGTCATTAGTTATTACCTTGAGCAGCTTGAGTGAGGTTTGGATCGGCAGTTGGGGGTTCCCCTACCCTTACTGGTGCCCCTATACATGAATAAGATGCGACGGGATGTTCCTTCGAAGGAACCAAGTTTAAAATCAAACCGTACCCGTTCTCGCACTTCTCGTCTCAAAGAACCCCATGTCGAAATTAAGGTTAGATCGATTAGGCAGGATATTTCTTTATTTGTATTGGCCCTTTTCATAGCTTCTAGAATCTTAGTCGAAGGTCTAACCTACTTTGATAAAGAGCCATCTCAAACCCTTCTCAACAAAAGCTTGTCACGTAGGCATTAAGAAACTTGGTTTGCTTAATGTGTGACCAATATGAGCTTATCGTTAATTAGTTAATTAATAGTGGTCCCATCTCAGAAGTATTCTTTCTCGATATTCGGTAGTCAGGTACTCAGTCACAATCTCTGTGCCTTCAATCGCAGTTATTCCTCCGCCTCCTGAGTCGGCCCTTATCGACACCATACATACATCAAAGAGCTACCGTTTCCGCGCGTTTCATGAGCCACAGAGGGTTCATGCAGCTCAAGAATCGAATCGTTTGAAGCAGGCTTGTTTCTCTCAGCATAGCGGGAAGCTCTAAACGGGAAACATCTTGGATTCTTGGTCCTTGGGAACCCACCCGGGTTAACAACACTGGCGCGCCTGATCCAACTAGTATATACTATGTATGCCGGGGACTAAATAATACTTATCCAGTCAGCCGGTACATCGTTTTTCTCTCGATCGAATAGGCGATTCCTGTGGGGTCTCCCGAGGTAATGCCAAAGATCGCACTGACGTTCTAGACTATCCTCAGACGTTTCGTGACGGAAAATGAATACTAACTTAGCCAATGCTAATGTTATTGAGTACTACGCAGTATGGCGAGTTTGATTTGATCGGCGATCGTTGTAGTCCTAAATCGACGCATTTCTATCCTATCTGTTTGAACGACATGGTGGATGGTGCTGGAGTGTGCGGGCATATCCGCGTATTGCAACTGCACCCCGCTAATAAGACAGCAGTTTCATTTCACTCACTGCCAGGCTAGAATGGCCATATTAGTTCGTATTAAATCCTTTGCGAGCCATAGGCTTTATCAAGGGCTCCCCGGTATGACTTAGCAAGCGTGAACGTGCTAGCCAACAACAACACCAGAAACCAATCCCTGACCATCGAAGAAAACCAGGTTCGCATAAACACCAAAGTTATCACGATCGGTGAGTTCCGCAGGCTTAGTGGGAGCGGTAAAGAAGCTTCCTGTATTGGGTATTCCAGAGAGTTGCCCAATACCGATATCTTCGCTGTGGACCTACAACGGGTATCATCTGTAGACTTACAAGCCACCCTGAGTACGACAACTGCATCGATATCTCAGTAGACGATGGGTAGATAACAATCGTGGAAACCCGGCGCAGTAACCGGCAGATATTAATAGCTCATGTGCAAAGTGCTCCCGAATCTCGGACCGAGTTCCCACGACAGCGGAATCCTCAACCCGGAACATTGGCCAACGGAGATTCTTTCAGCCCTACCTTTGTGGTCGGTAAGGCTACCTCAAGGACAGGTGTGGTCAACGAATCATCATGGCAGGTGAAAAAAGTCCCGGCAGCAACAATGGCCCACAATATCATAATAGCTAACCCCGGATTCTCTTTCGACGCCACGCGCGTGGTGTACTATGTATTGCCAACAACGCTGATCGTGGCACCGGCTTATGATGGAGATAACATTCCCCCTTGTCCTAACCCATCTGAACCAGGCGGTCAGACGGGAATTGTTGTGGTCGCCAACTTCAACTCCCGTTAGCTAATCTCCATGAACTATTGAACCATTGAATAACCTATCACCTAGAGTCCTAGACTATGCCCTATGAGCTAATATACATCTTCAATGTCGCCAGGTATTCCCAGCGATGTCTATAAATTGTATGGTGTGATATCTGGACCTGTCCAAGACTCCAAGTCACGGTCTGGGGAAGTGGCGACGGGACAGTCAGAGAAGTCGATTACTGTAACTTACGATAACTTCCTTAGCGATGGATCCCTTTCCTTGACAGCGCAGACAATGTCAGTGATCACGACCCAGAATCCAATCATCACCTTGAATTGGGTCGATCAGTATTTCAACGTGCTTCAAAGTGAGCAGATAAATGCCACTAAGAGCACTAGTCCCGATGGATTTCATTTGTCTATTGACGCGCTCACGAACATCTTTAACGCGAAGGGCACGCTAGGCACAACCCTTCTGGCACCCTGTATACCTAACCCAGCCAGGGTAGCCAGCCAATGGTATTTGAGGTGTTGTGAATTCTGCCTTGCCGTTTCAGATATGGCAAGCGACACGACGCAGAGTTGAGTAATGCTCCCAAGAAGAAGTGCAGATTCAGTTCTAAATCTCATCGCCCAGTCAAAGCTTGATCGTTTCGTAGATAGCATATTAACTATGCTTTCTATGTAGGGGCTCTTGGCTGTGCCTTGCGATTAAGCAATGCTACGGCTTGATAAGGTTAAAATAATAATCGACTGCATGAATGGGTGGGATCATTACCAAAGTAGGGTGCTTAAGGGTGCTTAGCTTCTCAGATAGTTACAACCTAAGTGGGTTTTGAGCTCGTACCTCGTTCTCAGTACGAATACGAGTCATGAACCATGTCTAGAGTCGTCGCATCTAGTCATAGTTAGTCGTAGTTATACCTTGGCAAGGTTGAACCCCCTCGGCTTAGACATACCTGACTCGTAATCGCCACGTGTTTACGAGATTTCACCTCGACCTTATAGCAGCTTTCGTCTCAACCGACTCGTCTTAGGTAATTGTACGTCGCAAATATTCGAGGCCCCCAAGCCATGGCATCACCAATACAGAAGCCTACCCGAAGGCCGCATGCGAAGACTCGGACAGGATGCCGAGTATGTAAATCTAGGAAAGTTAAGGTGGGTTTTTGATCCTCAATGACGTTTCATTTGCTCTAACAATATCAATATCATCAATATTCTAATCAATGTTCTCCGTAGTGTGATGAGACACGTCCGTCTTGTCGCAATTGTGTAAGGTAGGCCGAAGGTTGAAATGCTTCTGCCGTCTCCGAAGTCTCATCGGAAAAAATACTGATTGGACGGTAGACGTGGGATCAGCTGCGACTTCGATGTCTCGTCCCAGCCTGTCGCGTCGGGCCCCGGCACCCACAGCAACAGCAGTAATGTCGGGCATACTCCAGGAAGCCAAATCGCGTCTCCAGCATCCGCTCTGAGCCATCAACCTTCGCCAACCGACTGGTTCAATACTCTGGACCTTGAGCTCTTGCATCACTTTACTACCTCGACATGCTTTACGTTTTCTACCGAACCCATGATCCGGAATTTCTGGCGGGTAAATGTTCCGCGAATGGGATTTACTTACTCATATGTCCTGAAAGCCATCCTTTCCCTGTCTGCATTGCACCTTGCTCGGTTCAAACCCGGGCGAAGAGACTCGCTTATCGAACAGGCGATGGTACACCACAATGCGTCATCATCCATGGCGTTACCTGTGCTTAATGATCTCACCCCCGAAGACTCGGTGCCGATCCTCTTCTTCAGCATGCTCACAAGCTACATTGCATTTGGCAGTCCTAAGGAGCCGGGTAACTTACTCGTGATCACCAATGGAGTCATGCCGCAATGGCTCCTTCTTTTCAGGGGTATGCGGAGCGTGGTGGAACTAAACGGCGATGCTATACACTCGGTCATGTCCCTGGGTTTCATATTCGACTCCGGGAAGCAGATGAACGACATCTGGCCAGATATAGTACCTCCCGAACATGAAGGACTGAAGGAACTCGAGGCCTCTATCAGGCTATACGTTAAAGATCCCCAAAAGCTAGATGAATTGTCTTATGCGATAGACGCACTGAAACGGAGCTTTGCCTTCTTCCAGAGCAGCAGCATCACGGATGACCAACGAGTTAGGGGCGTGTTCATGTGGCTTTTCAAGGCTCGCGACGGGTTCACAAGCCTTCTGAAGGAACACGACAACGAGGCCTTGTCTGTACTCGCCTTCTTCTGCGTTCTGTTGAAACGTTTAGACCATAACTGGTGGATCGAGGGTTGGGGTGTTCATCTGGTGGCGAGGATATATGCCGTGCTGGACGACGGATACCGATTATGGATCCAATGGCCAATCGAAGAAATCGGTTGGGTTCCTAATTAAAAGCTTCCCATTGTTATACATGTACAGTCTTGTAATGTTAGTTGTTTGACGATTATGTGATACGTATTGATTCGACGCTCGGGAGGCAGAGAGGCCCGTCGTCGATTTCGACCTTCTTGCCGCTTAGTCGGATATGAATGAGCTTAATAACCATGGCATCGGCGATATCGAGAATCAGCTTTATCACATATGCATTCAAGTTTCTGTTGAGCAGTCGTCGTTTTATAAGTGAACTGTCGGAGAAGAGCCGAGGCATGGCCAAGCATCTCATACCCACAGTATCTGAAGAGTACCGAGGGATGACGACAACTTCACGCTAGGGGTGTAGAGATTATCACATCTCCCCCTGAACGTCCACCACCCAACGAATGCGGACCAATGAGATGGGCCCAATCCACGCGGCAGTTTCATATTAGGCATCAATCTTAACCTGGCATGGTAGCAATTAATATATTTCGCATTATATCTATACACTGTACCTTGCTACTTCGCGTTCCTCGTAAGTTCAGTAACATTCAGTGCATATCAGGGATCAGAAACCTCACCGTGCAGGCAGAGAAAGTTACTAAACCAACTAAACCCGAGATTTCATATTTGTTGTACATATCAACCCTACATGATAAGTGGATTGAGAAAGATTCGTAATTGCTTCGTAAACAAACCGGCTGCGAAGAGAATATTATGTTGTGACCTTCCCCTCCATTGTTGGGGAATATGGGAAGCCCTAACTACCTAGTGAAGGATACAGAAAATCTGTCGATCAGCTCGTACACTTGAAGGTCGTCGATGTCTCCCTCCTACTTCACAATCTAGTAAATTTCGACTCCTTTGCATAGACAACTCGAAGCTGCCACGTGGGTCACCAATTGGTCCAAATCACCTTCATCCAATCTTTTCGGCATATCACCTCTACCATAGCATGAGACACCAAACTGCGTCGCGAGTGAGGTGTAAAAGATACAATTATAGGGGTGACCTACCCACCTATGTATGTAATGATGAAATTTCCGCGAAGGTATAACGATACGGAAGAGCATAATTCGCAAGAACCCCAAAATTCCCCTAGGGGCTTTGTTCCCACATCATTGTTCTCGCACAACTCTATTGTTTTGTCTCCAAGAATGTAAACTGACTACATTGTCCTGATTCTTCATATGTGAACGTGAACAATGTAATGTTCGATGCCCCATGCCCATCTATATATTTCGGCAGGTGATTCTCTTTTTATCTTCTCTTTATTCTTCACAATCATCTTGTTCTTCGCTTTGTACAAAGAACTCCCCGAAACTTTTTGAAAGGCAACGAAATTTCAAGAAAACTAAAAGAAACCTACTGAACAACAACTCGATTCACATAAATAACCAAAGTGTAATCATGGCTGGTAGAACTCCAAACTACAACATGGCAGGTGAATCTTGGATGAAAGACATGAAGGCAATGGAAGAAGGTAGAAGCAGTCATGTACTGACTCCGGATTCAATCCGTCGTCCCCTTTACGAACTAAACGCTCAGGAGCTTTTAGGACAGCCGTTAGTGTGGGTTTTGAAGAACTTCCAGAAGTTCTCTCCTTTAACCCAGCTCCAACTGAAAGAGTACTGTAAGTTTTACATCGCTCAGTCTGGTGAGGTCCCCGAGCATACTCCTGAACTTCATCACCCATCCCCGAAGTCTCCACGAGCCGCAATCCTTAGTACCCAGTCGAAGACCCTCGATGAGTCCCGACCAGCTCCAACCCGCACTCCGTCATCAAAGGTCCTCAAGGAAATCTTTCATGCGTTCCCTGGGCTACCTATTCCGACAATCTCTATTGATGGACGACCTTTAACTCAGGGAGAGATTGATAGGGCATTGCTATTAGGCATATCCATGATGGAGACGGAAGACGTAGATTCAACTGCTGACTCGAGTACGCACCGGACGTAGAGTATTTTGAGCGTATATTTCTTAGTGTAAAACGTAAGTAGCGAGGGAAGTAATATGAATACAAACATCCAGTTATAAAGGGCGTTGTTGCTAGATTATTACTGGTATTCGTGATTTTGTAAGTGAAAATATAATTGTCTTGATGAGTGTGGGTTTTATTGGGTGAAGTTCTTAAGCCTCATAGTAGACCTGGTTACATGAAATATCTTAAGGATGAATATCTTGGACAGTAAAACTGGTGTTGTACTTCACTCACTCTAAATATCAGTTTCAACCTCTGGTCTAATAAATATAAACAATTCAGGGTTAGCATCTTTACAAATAGGGGGTAGTTGAACGCTGTTAGAATGTAGGCCAACAATGTAGGCTTTGGTCTTCTACCCTAACTAAGTAGATATTGGAGGGTTATAGATTTCCAGCTGAGCGCAAGCTCTTGATGGTACAACATAACCCATACACTCAGGTGGTTAATTTAAGCTGTAGTTTGACGCAAAATATCTTACAATGACTATAGTTCTAAAGTGACTACACTTCTGACATATAGAATCATGAAATATTCCCAAGCACATCTTCATAGAATCTTAAGTTGCTTATATTCATCGTAATCTCATTTTACTATGCTAGACTTCGGACCAACCGGGCTCTAAATTTTACTTCCTCGCCTGCGTGCCTCCCTTCTCTCCTTATTCCCTTCCTCAGTCTTATCCCGATAATCCTTCCACCTGGCCTTCTCATCCTCATCCAATTCCCCCGTGAAGAACGTCGGCAGCATGCTCCTGCCCAGTCGCGGATAACGGTCCTCGACCGCGAACAAAGCGTCCATGACGTTCGGCTCCCCAATAACCTCCACAAACTCCAGCGGCATCCCGAACGCCTCCGGGGAGCGGCTCGCGCCCGCCACATACGCGTTCTGGAGGATGCCCAGGGCGCCGACGGCGAGGAGGAACCAGGTGTTCTGCGAGATGCCCGAGGCGGCGATCAGCAGGAAGATCCAGAGCACGGCCAGGGATATGATGACGAATCTAGTCAGCCGCGAGGCGATCGCGCCCCCGTCGACGGCGGCGAGGTCCTCGAGGTCCAGGCCCACGCCGGCTCCTTGGATCACTATGGCGTGCTGGCTGCCGTTGCCTCTCGTCAGCACGAAGGTCTTGTCCGTGTTCTCGCGGCAGGCCCACTTCTCCTTGGACCATTGCGGGAGCGCGCCCGAGATGAATGATAACGAGGTGCCTGCTCCGGTGACGAGGAAGATGCTCCAGTCGCCGTATAGGCCGCAGGGTATGGCCGCGATTCCAAGCTGCAGGACGCAGGCGAGAAGCCCGGCGACATAGGGCGTGTCGTAGCCTGGGTGGTGTCTGGAGGCTTTCCTTGCTTTGTATACAGAAATGCATAATCCGGCTTTGGGCGACCGCTTCGGTTCCGGCTTGCCCCTTTCCCGGGCGCGTCGTTTGCTGCGCTCCCAACTTAGGGTGATGATCTCTTCAACTCTCGTCTGCACTGGGTTGAGAACAGCGCTGCTGTCCGGATCTTCTTTGCTGTCTTTCGGTACGTCGCTGTTGGCCCTGGGTTGCTCGTCCATCCAACTCTCAAAGTCCCGGACTACCCTCCCAATGATCCAGCTATAGTTATCACGCACGAATCCATTTCCCCCATTGATGACTTTGCACGGGAAGTCAGCGGGAGGCATCAGCTTGTTCTCGCCGACAGCAGACACCACGGCGGCAACAGCATAAGCCACCCAGCCTAGCACGAGCGGAGAGTCAGTGTAACCAAGCTCACATCAGCGAGCAAAATGGATAAGTACGTACCAAACGAGAAAGCGACGGGCGTGACGCGGGTCCCCACCAGCTGCGCGAGGGCGCGAGCGACGACATCGCCGCCGAGGATGAGCAGCACAGAGAAGACATCGGTTGGGTTGCTGAACTGGTCCGAGAACTCGACGGAGGGGAAGCCTGGGTCGAACGCACGTCGTACGAGATGCAGCATGGGAGCCATTAGCGCCTTATGAGATTAGGCTTTAGACAAGATCTGAGAAAAGCTAAGTTGTTCTCATGGTTAGAAGAGTGTGGAGGGTAGGATTCGATGGATGTTTTGCAGATGCTGACGACATCATGGGAGGCCGTTTGGATGGATGGATTCAGCCTTCTTGGCTGAGATTTCAGCTTATGATATCCTGGTCACACACACCCATTGTATATCTGCATCACGATCTTTACCTGCAATGTGCATACCTGCATATGTATTTTCTAAGTGGCTGGGGCTAGGTACTAGGGCGGGCTAACAGGCAAGGGTAGGTACGGACCAATCGTAGGCTATCTGACGTTTGTCGAGTTTCGATTCCGATTCCTCTTCTTTTCCTACTTTGGTCGTTCTGATTGTGATATAATTTTTAGAATTTCACTTGAAATACTTCTATAATAGACAGATTGCCAGATTGCCATATTCCATACTGAGTTATACCATGCTTCGACTTCTCTGTGTCCAACTGCTCCGTTAGAAAGCCTATTCCCCATAAAAGTAATAAGCTTAAACATAAATATGGGGCCGTATTACCTGAGACTTACGGCCCGGTCCGTGGCGTAGACTTCGCCGGGACTCCGTGTTTACGGAAAGAGCGGAATAAGATATAAATTCTGATTAGGGCGATACAAAATACTTCCCGATCATCAAGGCGTAGGTACCCAAGTAGAAACATCCACTGCGAGGTCTTGAACGAGTATATGAAGCGAAAAGGCATTATGTATTTCTATTACAATTAAGTACTGTTGTATCTTTATATGTCCGTGGCGCGTTGCCAGTAAGTGTGATATATCTATGATACCATAATATCATAATGTCATGATCATGCCCCATTTCCCAAATCTATTATCGTGGTCCCGAATTATTATCATAAGAACCAAAAATGCGCCAAATTTCAAATCGATACTTCATAAGACGTCTTATGCGACAGCCGTCATCTTGTACGGCTTGATGGGTATCGTTACCGGCGTGCACTTGACCTCCCGGTCCGAGTAGATCTGGCCAAGCGTCCAGTTCGGGTTGATGTGCGTTTCATCCGTGCATGCCAGAGTCAGGTTGGCAGTTCCGTAAGCGTTGATTGTGGTACTATTAAGGCTGTTAGAATCTACTGGAGGTATCCGATCGAAGGAAAGCAACTTACGGGTATTGTGGGTCTTCGTCGCTGCAGGTCCAGGTCTGGTTGACGTTCAAGACCCCGCTCGGCCGGCTGAAGTCAAAGGTAGTCTTTGTCTTCGAGCCGTCAGGTACTGTGCAGTTGTACGCCATAGTGCCGTAGAAGAAGTCGTCTAGCTGGTTGCTGGTGCCGCTGCAGACGGCGGGGTACTCGAGAGCGGGGTTGGTCAAGTTGAATTCGACGTAACCCCATGAATTTTGGTGAGCAGGCGTTGTGAAGATGTAAGATGCGTGGAAATCAAAGCTCTCGACCTGCCATGCGAAGTCGCCGAAAGAAGCTGCTTGGCATCCGGGGTTGCTGTCGCGGTTGAATAGAACTACCGGTGCCGCGGCTGCCAGAGGCAGAAGAGTGGCGATGGTTGTGATGAAGTTGAACATGGTTGTTTGTTAATGGCGGTGTGATATTAGATATTAGATCTGTTTTTGTTGGAGTCGTAAATGTGGTTGAGGTTGATTAAGATGTTTGAATACTGTTGTTATGATTAGGTATTTATAGTGTTGTGTTGTTTGATGATAGTAAAAAAAAAACTCTCTTCAATATCAGAGAGATCGCTCCGATATATATAACATTGTGTTCAAAGATTATGGTCAGCTCGTCTCGTGTGGGTTAAGATCTGGTGATGATTTCTTAACAAACGAAAGCGGACTATGTGTGACGTCGGCTGTAGATCCTGCCCTGCATTTGGTCCGCCAAGATCTCGTATTCTTGGGTGAGGGGGCTGTAAAGCTACAGCGAGTCATAAAGCTGGGAGAGGCTGGAAGAGGAAAAGCGGTCGCGCCATATGCCGATGTTCGAACTTCGCTTAGCTGACAATGGGCCTCATAGGGGACTAGGGGTCCCCCTTCAAAAGGTGTTAAAAATCGCCATTGGCTGGTAACAGAAGAATTTGGTTGAATAGTGGATAAAATGGTTGTTCGGGCAGCGCGGCATTTCTGAATTCTGATTATTGGTGTTGCGCAGTACCTATTTTTATTCTCGCTTATGCACGTTTATCGTACCGGCACTCTGGAAAGAGGCGGGCCGTTAAACCTTGAGGCACTCGAACACTTGAATCTATTCGTCCGTTCAGAATTTTTTATCCCTCGGAATCCCGTAGAACGTCGGTACTAACATACCTCGTACTCCCAACCGGGCTGAGCTGACGGCTTGTAGGACTCATGATTGGAGTATCATTCGTCAATATTGAGGCTGCGCAGGTATGGAATAGAATACGGTAGTAACGTTACTATACAGTTGACTTACATACATACATCTTACTATCTTACTCCACGTGGGAAACTTTGATTCATCATGTGTTACTTTGATTTGTAAATTGTGGCCTGAGATACTAATAAAGATGAAAGGATATAGAATGAAGTTCCAACATTTTCTCAGTTGAGTCTATAGGAAACCGAGGCAAGCTAGCGTATTCTGTCTGAATCATGTCTCGGTGCTTAGTTGGCTGTCTTACGATGCGGCAAATTGAATCCTTTGTGGAGCAAACATCTGCTCCGAGTGGCTCCCGATATCGTGCCGTCATTTTTTCATAGTTGTACCCGCTTTCGGCTTTGAAGTCCATCGTTATATCGATGTGACATCATATTTCTCTTAACACTTATTAGCCTCATTGCTAAAGACTAAACATTTTAGATAAAGTAAAGAATTAAGAAACATGACATCACACTTTTAGGGAGATTAATTGAAGCCGAGTGAACGGGTAGGTTCAATTAGGTATTACTACTGAAAAGTCCCCACCAAGAAAATACCTAGGTACCTGGATATTATCTCTTTCATCATCTCAAACTTCGCAATACACTGTTACAGGTAACAGAGTAACGTATGATATGGAATGTGTATGAGTTTAAGTTGGGATTCTTAAAAATGAATTTCTTGGTCTTGGTTCTTTTTTTCGGCCTAAGTCAAGATGATATTCATATGCCATTCGATAACTATATTTAGTCTTCTCAAATCTGCTAGTCCTAATTACCCCGGGTTTTGAGATCGGCATCTTAACTCAAAATCCGAGATGTGGTTCACGCTTATTTTGATTTATTGGTCTTCGGAGCCACGAGTTAGACATCTCTGTTTGATCCCTTACCTAGCAGCCTAGGTACTTGTTAGATGAGATTGTTGGCACACTTTTACTTGGCCTTGGCTGACTTTTCTTGGACGAATACGCGTCGCATCAATAAGAAGGTGATTGGGATGAGCTGACCACGCGTGGCTGGCTAAGTGTCAAATTATATTAAGCTCTACATATTCGAATTTGGCCATAGCTGACTGATATTGACCTCAATCCTGCTCGTTCAATTATCGCTAAGCTAAACAGTGCCTATGCAACTAAATACCGCTTGCCTGAATGCTCCCAGGGTTATTCTATGTTTATATATGTAAGCTAGTTGTCACCTGGACATCTCATCTTTGATATCTTGAATCCTATCATGCTCGGCCTTGGTTCTTTTTACCTCAACTTTACAAGTGCATCCATCTACATATATGTTGTCCCTGTCAAGATGACACTTTACTTATTGTCAAACAACAAGTCCATAAGGTACCTAGGTAGTATTTTGGAAATGAGAAAGAAGTCATGTTCACAAGTTATCTACTGACCGCCAGTACCTATCATGATAAGATGTGATGTGATGCCATGCATTTATCAGGAATTAAATTAGGATCACCTTGTTGAGGCTGAACGCGGTGAGGCAATAGTTACTTAGATATGCGACTAAGACAACTTAAAAGACAGGTTTTGTGCACATATGCATTTTGCAGGCACTAAAAGGTCCCACATCTGACCCGACAATACCGTAGCTGGGTTAGGTACCTAATAAGTATCGGTCTCCAAGTCTCCAAGTCTCCAAACATCGAAACCTCGTCTCGTGCTCAATCTCAGCTGCCTATTTGTCATTTCCTTCTTCCATCATTCACATCAACATAATCACCATCATCAACAAATGGTAAACTACACACACTCCTTTACTAAACTGAATGACCAGTATTCGAAGGAAAGGATTCAATAGATACTACAATTCTTTCCAATTTGTAGCTTAGTTCCAATCACATTGTAAGAATAATTGCTTCAACTCTATGGGTATGGCACCGCCCGCCGAGATTACCATCCCAACAACGTCGCAACACCCGTCGACCGATAATACGAAACCATATACACTTTACAATATTACATTACGACTACCCTTAAGAACATTCGTCGTACAGAAGCGATATTCCGATTTCGCTACCTTGCATCAGACCCTCACCTCTCTAGTTGGTGCTCCACCGCCTGCCCCGTTACCAGGGAAGTCATGGTTTAAATCTACCCTCACGTCGCCCGAGCTTACCGAGGACCGCCGTCGCGGTCTGGAGTCCTACCTTCGTACAATCGCCGAGTCCCCCGATCGACGATGGCGCGACACGCCGGCGTGGCGCACTTTCCTCAACTTACCGAGCATGAGCAGCACAGGGAACAGCGCTGCTAGCGTGAGAGCGGGTTACGGTATACCGAACCGAGACGCCGCGAATGCTGCTGCGGCACAAGACTCCGGAACGTGGCTAGACCTGCACGGTGAGATGAAAAGGGACTTCCAAGAGGCGCGACGGTGCTTAGCGAAAAGGGACAGCACGACGGACAACTCGGTAGCTCTCGAAGCCGGTTCAGCTGCCAAGAAGGCTTTAATCAAGGCAGGAGGGCTGTTATCAGTTCTCGGGGACGGACTTAGAGCCATGCAAGAAGCCAAGAGGTTAGGCGAAGGCGAGATTAGGCGGCGTAAGGATCTGCTCGCTGCCGCCCGGGTCGAAAGAGAAGATCTGGAGAAACTAAGCACCACCGTATCCGCGGCCGCGAAAGCGTCGCAGAAAGCAATGCCTTCATCCGCCGATAAGGCTGCATTGATCGGCAACGGCCCTAAAGCACGTGGAAGGGTCCTCGGCGCCCCACTACCCGAAACCGAGCGTACCCGAGAACTAGACAACCAAGGAGTCGTGCAGCTGCAAAGGCAGATGATGAAGGAGCAAGATGAAGACGTCGAGGGACTGTCCAAGATCATCCGGAGACAGCGCGAGATGGCCGAGGCGATCAACCGCGAGGTCGAGGAGCAGACCGAGATGCTGGACCACGTCAACAATCAAGCGGATGTCCTGACTGGCAAGGTCAATGTCGCGAAGAACCGCACCAAGAAAATCTCGTGACTCGAGCTCGTCATTGGACTGGTAGTCAAAGGACTCCTTCTCAGCGTCGAGCTCATTATCGGTGTTACCTGGCTCGTCCAGAGCATCTTCGAGTGGATGACCTGGTGCATCGACTCGCTGCTTCTGCTTACGCAGGAGGATTGAACGTCAGACAGCACAGGTGCGTCTGGCTCCATCAAATTCTTTTCGCATCAGTTGGCCTGCTTGGGCTAATGGGGAGCAACGGAACCGTTAGTGTACGGTACATCTTTTTTCCCGGGTTGCCGGGCGGTCCTATATCACGGGATTAGCATTGGGTGAGAACAACTGTATTTCTGTAAACTTGTAACGGTTACGGCATTAAGATACCAATAGAATCATGAGATTGTGTACTTGCTTATTGGTGTAACGATATATTACCACATTACATTGGGAATACAGATTGGACTTCACGCGACTACGAGTTTGTATGGAAGTTCTAGAGTTAGGCGAAGTCATATGGCGATTTTGAGGTACTTATGGGCTTTGTCGTATTTTCTCCAAGTCGCGGAACTGAATCACATGTCCTCGTATATTTTTTAGGGGTTAACAAGGACTTCTTTTTACTGCTGTCTTAGAAATGTCACATTTTTACGCTGCCGGTACGAGTCCTAGGGAAGGTCAAGCTCTGAGTTAGTCGTATCATGTAATGGATATGTGTAGTATGTGTAGTATATTTTAGTCATCCCTTCTGGCTTCACCACCCCCTATTTAAAGCTTAGTCATCTTAGTCATCATAAGTAACCTCCAACTGATTTCCTTCTAACCACAAGAAAATCTCAGTGTACGAGGAATTTAGAAAAGTAGAAGCGTGAGGGCAGACGGGGCATGTTTTATGATAATCGTGCTACCCTCCGAGATGATTGATTCCATAAACAGCAACATCTTAAGTCGATGGATCACTTTGGAGTTTGCCATAGGAGTCACTATTATTTTGGCAACCTTTACCATCAAACTATGAATCATCAAACTACATTTTCTCCCATTTAAAAGTTCATGGAAGATGAATGATTAAGTATTAGGTTAGAATAGCAATTAACATGGTGTTTCGCTTCCACCATAGCGGAGCCCCTTGTTTTGGAGTAGTATATGTATTTCTATTCGAGGTAGTGTTATAGTAGATGTATGACCAGGAGCTGGTACAGTTCGGTACCTGTTGACGGCGTACTTTGCTTTACGACATCCTCTTAGTCTAGAATTCAATTATTTCAATATGTCATGGTGTTGTGAAAGGGGGGTTGAACGGTTCACTTATGACGATATATAACCTCTGCTCAGATTTGTGGGCAGTAAGCAGAGGAGATAGGTTAACTACCAACTATAATGCACATAGGTACCTACGGAGGTATATATACTGAAATACCAGAAAGATAAAATAGTAAAGTACCTAAGTACCAGGAAAATATCTCATATCGGCACATCTATCTATGGTTCATCAGCGACTGGCAGACGTCGATGTCAACATTGACCACCTCGAGCAAGATCAGAGTGATCCACAGTACAGTTGTGATGCCTTAAATTCTTGCGGGTGTACTCGCTACATCCATTGTCAATATAACATTGACCACCATTGAGTCACATAGGGAGTCCATGCTCCTCTCCTGGCAGACCTAATCACCTCCGATTCACAGCCTCAGTTTTTTTTTCTATATAAACCAGAGGTCCCCAATTGATTTCTTCCTTTCTTTTTTATTTTTCTCCTCCTCGTATTAAACAACTGTCCACGATTATTTTCCTGTCAATACTCAACACCAACAAAAACTTTCGACACGACCACATAATCACGACACACTAAAGCCATCATCATCCGCCGAATTCCTTCGCGGATAATTATTTTCTCGCATTTCAATATCCTCAATTAACCACCATCTCCTCCCTTCTCAACATCTTTTCCATAAACCACAATGGAAAGCATCCGAGCCGCCAAGTTCCGCAAGGCGGCGAAGGCGCTGGCGAACGACCGCCACCAGCGCAAGCAGAAGCATCGTCGGGTCCAGCACTGGATCCACGATCGCTACAAGACGATCCGAACCACGCCCTCCGAGCAAGTCGACCTCCCGACTTCCGACAGCGAAGGCGACGAGGAGACGGCCTTGGTTCCCCGCGGGCCACGCAAACCCTCATTCTGGGAGCAACCGGCGGCCGACGCCAGCCACCCCAGTCTGAGGGGAGTCGCGCTCGGCACGATGCTAAAGGCAGCGAAGCACTGCTACAAGCTGTGTGCGCTCGACTTAGACACGATGGGGATGTACGGGCACCTGCGGTACATCCAGGCGATCGTGAAGCCGGATGACGTGCCCGTCGACCAGACCATCGTCACGAAGCCGTTGGTCGCCATAGCCCAGCACCAGCAGCACCTGGCGGAGCGCGACTTCTTCGCCTGCGTGGCCAAGCTCGCCGGCTTGACTGCCATGACGCCGGCCATACGGGCGGGCTTCAAGACGTGCGCGAACTGCTTTGAGAAGTTCCGCATCGGGGCGGCCCCGTGTGCCTGCGACGATGGCCGCTGCGAGTACCATCCCGGTAAGTCCACCCCATCACATTATCTCATAGTTTTCTAGCAATCTAACTAGCTAACCACCCCCACAGGCAACATCCGCTGCTGGAACGACGTCCTCGACGAGTCCAACAAGGACCGCAAGTTGGGGGCGGACTTCCTCCAGCGAGGGAACGTGACCCTGAAGGAGTTTCAACTCTGGATGGGCACCTGCTATTGGGACTGCTGCGGCGGCAAGCTGGTGGAGGTCGACCCTCGCACGCTGAACCGCAGCCAGCGGCACAAGAGGGAGAGGCCGAAGGAGTGGGAGATTGTGAACGAGTTCGACGGGAAGGCGGGCTGTCGGAGAGGCGATCGGCACGTTGCTATCGAGGCATAGTGCCGTCGCCTGCTCGGTTTTTCTTTCTTGTTTGGCGGTTCGGACCGGGTGGATATCTCGGGGTGGTCAGGCACGGCGTTTGGGACATACAATTTTCGCTTTGGGTGTGGTTTCTGTTGTGATATTGGGAGGTATTTGGAAGGTGTTGGTTCGGGAATTCTCGACCTATAGGTCTGGCGGTTAGGGGTATACACAACAATAACAACATTGCTTCCACCATCGTTAGTTTGCCCATATTTTGTCCTCTTGTGATCAACTATGCTAGTAGTGGTTCTATAATGATACGTGTATGTGTTCCACACGTTGCTGGCGTAACGAACGGCGCCACCCAATGTTTCGCCATCATAACAGTGACAACGACTCCCCAGTATTATTTCACCATCCACAAAAGCCGCTAACGACATAGAAATCATTTACGTTTCACTCTAGGTTAAGCAGATGGTACTTGAAATTATTATTATCAAAACATAATATGGTATCCCGAACTAGGATTTAGATATACCAATGATAAAAAGAAAAAAAGGCAGGTAACCTTCTGAATTCTGATATAAAGTAAATTATGAAAGTACCCTCCCCTAAGGCTAGTTACCAATTGTCACTTGACAATATTGTAGGTATGGATGTGTTCTTCCGTAGAGCCTCTAGCTTCTACAGATATGCCTTGATCCAATACGCCAATTTACTCCTTCAGACAATGTTATCTTGTGACTTCTAGAAGTCAGAGAGTTACTTACACGTAGGACAGGTCCATGGAATTGAACATTAGCAGGCAAGGCCTTAAAATACCGGGGACATTATGGTAGCGAATCATAGCCGTAACTAAGTCTCGGTAGATTAGTCTTAAGATAGGGTCTTCGACTTACCTTGGTTCATGACATCAAGGCTATCTAAGGCCAAATGTCAAAATTCTCATGATTGTCATCGAATATGCCGTCATCGTTGTCTCTGTTACTGCTAGGTCCACCCTCTTCGTCTACGTTGCACCAACAGACCCAGTAGAGCTTACCACATTCTGGACATCTCTGGTCTGGGCCATGCTGTATCGGCCGTGTCATTGAATCGAATATGCCGATAACCCTATCGACACTAGGAAGGGGTGGTGAGTTGAAGATGTTGGAATATGAACTCATGATGAAATGAAATATGTGAAAATAGTAAATATATATAAGTTAGGAAAGATGCCGAAATAGATATTGAATATGAATGTTATAATGCTAGTTTTCATACTTCCACTCCTTGTTATATATACCCGAGAGACTTCGAATATTATGTAATAAAGTAGACAAAGGGATAAAGGGATTGTCAAAGCAAAAGAAAATAAATAATACAAGTCTTTCAGGTTCTAGCTTGCTGTTTATGAGATGATAATTGCATTGCCTTATGAAAGAACAAGTGTCGAGGGCAATTGTCTCAGTCGAGAAAGTCGAGGATTATTATGTTGCTTGTCCGGCCACACGAAATAGCATCTTCTGTCTTTGGATCTACTTTGGATACTTTTCAGACTTCGTTTTAGACTTCTCAGAATCTGGGACAGGCGAAAATCACCCCTTTACAGACGACAGTGACTGGGAGCAGGAGTCCAAAAAGATGGGTCTTATCTACCGAAACTCGACATTTAGCGCTAGCATCCAATGCGAGTACGCAGGGTATACCTTCAAATGTGCCTAGGTCTTAGCTGTCACCCCGGCCGGTCCTCTTGAAATGTTCTTCGGACAATAGTGATGAAGACTAAGTAGAGTTGGAGATCACAAGGTATGACCTCGAGCGGGAGCATCTACTCGGATTACACATTGACAGCCCCTTGATTGACAGAGGCAGGACGCTCCAGGAATCCGTCTTGTCGCCAAGGCATCTGTTCTATGGAGCCCTTCAGGTGTACTGGAGACGTCCTGCGGGCTATAAGGGTGCTGATGGTCTCCCCCCAGGTGCCAGATTCCCCGAAGAGATGTATGAGAAGTTATCGCTAGTTCTCTGAAGTTCTTGCGCGGAAATATTCCGACGTCGGTAACATCAAAAGTATTTTAGATGATTACTACAACCTGGTTCAACAGTACTCTCATCAGAAGCTGACATTTGATTCGGACAAATTCCCCGCCTCCTCCGGTATCGTACAACGTCTCCATCCTGTGCTTGGCGGGGGCTATATCGCTGGCCTCTGGAGTCGTGATATATCCCGCGGCCTGTTGTGGAAGCAGGAGTTGTGGACTGCTAAGCATATACAGAAGTATCGTGCGCCTTCGTGATCATGGGCAGCGACTAATGAGATGGTGATATTCTACGTCGACTCCTTTCGACCGGGACCCCTAAATTTGGAGCTGATCGATCATAACCTCGTACTAATAGATGCGACAAACCCTTACGGAGATATTCGGTTCGCCAGCATCACCGTAAAGGGCCGCTCAAAGCGCTTCGTCCGTAGTACCCAAATAATCGAAGCATGGCCCTGCAATTTCTACATCGGATCTGTCAAATTCGATGAGGACTATCCCGAAAATGAGATATTGCAGAATTGCGGAACCGCCAGGTGAGGGTTCTGCGACGCGTTCCGTATTCTTGAGAATGATGACAATTGCATACTCTCCATCATCAACACCAACGGGAAAGATAATACCTACCAAAGGGTCGGACGTCTTGATTTGCACAGGCCAAAACTAAGTTGGCTGGAGAGCTGGACGAGTGAGACTTTCACCTTGATATAAGTAGAGCTCAAGGGGTGGGATATCATCACGGACCAACTAAGGCCAACAAGAACGGTTGGATGAGCTGGGAACCCGACTTCGTACCATATAATTCAAAACAATCGCATCTTCTATTACATACGACCATAGGATCTGGAGAACTCGGGATCCCGTCCGCTCTCCCATAGATAAGCCAAATACCGCCAGATTAGTAGTTGGGTCGGTGACGACCAGCGAATCCCTGGTGTTGTATGTTTTTTTATTTATTTTTTCCATCTTTGATTTTTGGCTCCATTGCATTATGGGGTTACTTAGGCCAATCTAGGCTTAACTACGACCCATTGATACGTGTGATCTTCTGAGGACCAGTTGCCTCAGAAGCTCAGGCCACTCATTGGCTCGTTCTCTAAGTCTTTGCAAGTAGTCTACGTACCGACCCACAACGCTAAAACAAAAGTAAATTGTGGGCTTAGAGCCATATTAGGTTTAGTCGGTACATAGATACATACAAAGTGTGAGAATAGTCTAGCCACAGCTTCACCACTGCGCCGCAGGCGCAGCCACCACAAAAACGGGCCTGGGAGACGAGGCAAAGGACCAGTGACTCACTCGTCTAACCTCTTAGCGCAGCAGGCAACCCCCTTCTCTTTTTTTCCCCCTTTTGCTGCGAGCTAATATTATCTAGTTAGTCAACATGGAGAGAAACGCCTGGCATTATCATGAATATGTATGTCCTCTCTGTGGGCTTCCTTTTCGAATGGCTGGCGAACGCGGCTGGATTCTAGACGGACGGGAGGTCCCTCCTCCGCCGGAATTTGACAACGAGGATGCGATTGCGATGCTGGCAAGAAATGAGCTGTGGCTAGAAGACGTGACTTTGCTCTGTGATCCGGATGACGAAATAGGGCTGCTTATACCATCCTTCGCTTATGAAGATCTCGGAAATCCCGAAATTAATCCCTTGCGTGGGTGGCATCCGTCAATTTGGCCTCTACCTCAACCCTTAGCTTCATCCAACATCGAGGAGTATAAGGCGAAGCACATGGGCGGGCCATGCTTTTACCTCTACGAGCCCGGCGGGACCAGGCGTGAAGTGAATGTGAACAATTTGGATTTTCCTACATTTGATGGCCGCTCGTACATACCCATACATTCTAAATGCCTTTATATGGCCAAGAGAACCATCAGTTCTTCTTCACAAAAGTATATCAGCAGTATACGCGGTTTGTTCCTTGCTCTGCGCTGGAGACACGCCATTTCGCTCAGTTGTGGCTTAGAAGCACAGGATCCAGTAAATTACACGCTTGGGCAAGCCTTTTGGTACCGGCCGTACGGGAGTTTCTGGGAAGGAGGTGTTTACGACGAAAAAGGTAATAGCAAAGCTGAGCGGCTCGGACCGACACAGGATGTCGAGTTCAATCTTTTATACGTGAGTTGAGGCACGTACCTGTGAACAACCGAATCACCTTTGCTCATACAGATACTATCATTAGACTTTCTTGGGCGACCCGATTGAGGTCGAAGATCTTACAGACACTCTTCTCTCCAACTTAGAGCCGTGTCGGCGTGATGCGGCGGAAGACGAGGCTCGTAGCTTCCAAGCTCATATTGCAACTCTTCCCGAGGATGTCTTTCAGATCATTCTCTCACATTTACGACCTTATTACAGAGACCTGCCTCGTAAAGCAACAAATATGATACCGCAGAGTTTCTGGAAGAACGAGCTCATGATGGCGGACAACGGCCTTTTACCTTGGTTGTGGGATATGGAACCCGACAAGGTGAACTCCAAGGCAAACGAACCTTGTCCGGAAGGAGAGGACTTCGAGTGGAACTGGGAACTCCTTTTCCGTCAGCTGAGTCGTGGTGTTGATGGAGGTATTCGCCCCGATGTCCCAGATCATATTGACGTCTATAAAAGTAGCTACACCCCCAAAGAATTTGACGAGCACCTGTGGACTTATACAGGCTACGACGACGATCTTAGAAATGTGCCCAGAGGTCTACATAACCGTCGGCGCATCTGGCAACTCCTGGAGGAGATTTTTGTTGGCGACCAATTTCCAACAGTTGACATACCTAATGAGTTCATGCTTTCAGTTCAGAGGTCTTTGGGCGACGATTTTTCAGTAGTTGACGAACCTCGTGAGGTCGAGCTCCCCCCAAATCGGATGTTTTGCATGTTACCCTGGAATAAGGATGGCTCCCGCAGAGATGGTGATGATGTAATGCGTCTCCCTTTGATCGTTGATAGTCGTGCCTTCGTCCGTAGGATCGGCGGTGAAGTGTACGTAATCGACAGAACTCCAGGGCAGTATCAGCGCATAAGCCAATTCAGAGAACTAAACGATGAGGAGTGGGAAACGCTATCATGCGAGCCGGCATCTGTTGCCGAAATCTTGGAAGTGATCCGCAAGCGTGGTTATCCCATATCCGTTCAAGACCCAAGGCCGGGTGATGAAACACCTTTGCATATGTGAGAAGTTTTTTCATGGGCCAAGGGTAACTTAGGTGTGGCTCAGGCGTGGCGGGCTATAGAGGCGCCCCTACGGGGACCTACCGGCTGGGTATATAAGGGGGGGGGGGAGATCCCCAGGAGTTTTGGAAGGGCAAGCGTCATAGACTTCATCAATCTATCAACTGCTTTTACTACACAGCGAGCCTCTTGTGACTGACCTTTCACTCTGTGACATCTACACTACATGTACGGGCTTCACCCCTGACAAGTCTGATCCTAGGGACTTAATCTCGGAGATGATATCCTTGTATAAGGGATACACCTAAGGGAGATACTTAAGACATTATAAGACAAAGAATGCTCTTGTATTTATACCACGATCTAGACAGTTAGGCTTAGAGTTCCTTGCACAACAACATAGTTGCAACCCTTATCATGTGGTCCACCTCGTGACAGCGTATCATGAATGATGAGCTACATTAACCAATTTCAAGGGGATAGATCAAACTTAATATGGTAAATTCTAACACACTGCTAACATAGATTACTTTTTCATTGAAGGATCCCTGATGTTTGAATTCGGTGGGATTATTAGGTAATGAGAATTGCTATTTCAATATTATCATCATCATTTTTCATATATATTCAAGTTTTGCTCGACTGAGATAGAGACATACATAGGTACCTATATACCCATAGTACCCCCACGTACTTACAGTCCATCATATTGAACGTGGAGAACGGGAAGTTGGAGCCAGTAAATGATTTAGGGGAGTGTAGCATTAATACTTAAGTACACTATCTAACACTCTGCCTTGGTCTACCTAGCCTTTGCTCATAAACTTCGTAGTATGCTCTATCGCATTTGGCTATTGCTTCCCGTGTTCTATCGTATCCTATTCATGCGTACCTAATATATGTACACTTATCAACCTCGTTCCTAAACCAACTCCTGATCGTCTCCATCCGGTCTTGTCCGGCCAGATCCCAAATGCTATAACATCTCGCTAAGAACATCGTCCAATCCCGCCTCGCCATAGTCCGTTTCCTGTGATGCGGGTATGGCCTGCTGCTGCTGCTGCTGCTGCTGCTCCTGCTTTTGGTTCTCCTTGCGTTTGAGCATTTCCAGCATCTCCTCGTACGAACTACGAGATGGATTCTGCCGTGGGCGTTTTTCAATTGGTTCGTCTGCCTTCTGGTTCTGTGTGTTCCTTCCCGCCGAGCTTGACAGCTGGTTGATAGACCGAGGCTGAGATGGGCCCTTGGGCTGGTTATGTGGTGGGGGGATCGATTCTCTTGGTTTTGGCCGCGAGCTCGACGTGAAAGTGTCGACGGCGTGCTTATCTATGTCATCTGCCACGAGCTCTGCCAATAACCTGCTTGACCGTTCATCCTCTAATCTTTGGAATTGCTCGAGTTCCTCCTGGGCCTTTTGCCTAGTCACGGTACCCTCCCAGGAGGTTGTCTTGCTCCTCTCAAGAACATACTTATATTGCGCCTCCCGGCCGCTAGAGGCAAGGAAGGGCTTGGGAGAACTACGTGGTGCTATATTATTATCCATCCGTAGCGTGTCGAGCGGTTCATTCCGACGTTGTTTGGTTGTAGAACGTATTGCACTTTCTGCTTTCTGAGGGAGTCCGACTCTGTTTCTGACTCTATGATTATGCGCGTCATTTTCTCCTGCCTGCAAATTCGATAAGGTTATGTTTTCGTGTATCGAGGTCAAGCTTTGGAGGCCTCCAACGGACCCGTCTGACGTGTAGGGACGAGCTGCCGGGTAGCCGTCGCCAGTAGTTCTTGTTACAGAGCTTAGTCCCAAATTCTTGGCTTGCTGTGGAGGCGGTCGGGATACCGAAGCCGTTGAGCTTACATTAGTATTATCTCTGGCCGTCTTAGGCAAATATGCGTTGTGATGAGTAGATGTATTATTAGGTTGAAGGTTGCGTTGCCCTCGTTTAAATCCAAGTGGGGATATTGATTCGTCTTCTAAATCTTTCATGTCTTGAGACGAGAGGACAAAGTCTTGCGTCGAAAAAAAGGGCATGTCAAATGTTTCAGAACTTCCCGAGAACTGCATGTTCGTGGCCGGACCCGAAGGGTATTCGATTACTTGAATTGGTAGGGTACCCTCCTGAATAGGGCTGCTTTTGGTTTTGCTATCTTTCACAAGTGCAGTTAAGCCATCGAGGTTTGATATAGTTGGTGTTGGTTCAGTAGGAAGATTCCTGCTAACAGGTGATAGATCTAGACACATGGTTCGAGTTTGTGGTTTGTCGACATTCGTTCCAATATCAAGATTTGGATCTTCAAAGAGTTCCCTCACTTCTTGCGAAGGACTTGGGAAAAAGTCGTCAAGGTGGCCCAGCATGAACAACTGGGTACTCGTTGGTGGGTATTCTTCCCGCATTCTCTGAGGTACGTGGCCTTCACGGGATTGAGGGTTGGCAGGAGAGCTGAAGCCAGGCGTGTGGTTCTGCTTAAGTAGGAAAGGTGATGTCCTTGAGTCTCTAGCTGGTACATGGTTACGTGACCTAAATTTTGGTGGAACTGGAGGTGGCCCCATTGGAGTTTTAGGGTGCCGGAAGGATCGCGATGCTGAGGCGGACGGCTGAGATCTCCTAGGTCTTTGTTTTGGCGAATCTATACTTGGAGTGCTTGTGGGGATCACAGGCTTCGCTTCGTCAGGGGCAGGTTCCTTGGGTGTATTCAAAACGTCCGTTCTATTGACTTCGCTTGAGCTCAGTGTTCGGAGAGGCCGCTGGACAGAAGAGGGCGATGCACTATCCTCCGCCTTCTGTTCTAGCGGAAACTCCATGATTGGATTGGGTGATTGAAGACGATTACCAAGAGGCTTTGGTGGCGACGAAGGATTATGAAAACTTTTATGTCTCGATTGAGAGAGGTGTTGATTCAGAACGGCCTCCTCACGTTCAGGTGAGTCAATCGTGGCCTCAATTAACTCGACGAGTATTTGATCGGGGAGTAGGTCTATTGTTTTAGATTCGTCTACATTGGTATTCGAATGCTCGAGCGTTGAATGTTCTCCAATAGGGTCGTTGGCCTCCTGAGGTGTGTCTTCGGTGTGGGCTACTGGCATTGGATCATCCACTACCCTCACAGAGCCTGGATCATATCCCGGATCTGGATCGATAGGCACAGGGGATTCTGTCTTTTGCCTTTTTGAAGCTCGCTCAGGTTCATCTTCACCGGATGATAGAGTGCAGCTGTCACTATCATCCTTGTTTATAGGAGCCAGGCTTGCGGGCGATTCGACCTGCTTCTTCTCCTGCTTCTTTTTCCCGTCGCCACGTACGAACCAAGCAATTGTATCCTGTGACGGATGAACATCGACAAGAGGTAATCCTTTCTTTTTCTTCTCGGCACGTTCTTTTTCTTCCTTTTCTCTTTTCTTGTCTCGCGCAGCCTTAGCACGAGCTTGATTCTTCTCCTTCTCAAACTCCTTCCGTATGCGATCTTGCTCGAAGAGTTCTTGTCGTCGCCGCTCAGCTTTAGATAGCTTCGGACCCTGGTTGGCTTTCTGGTATGCTTTCTTAGCTTGCTTCGTGGTCATCGGCCGTTTGGAAGGGCGGGATTGATTCGGGACCACATCGCCATTGATAGCACCGGGGGCGTCCGGTATGATGGAGAAGGTGTTCTGTTGACCAGGAGCCATTGTTCAGTATAGCTATAGCTATCCATAGCTCAAGGGATCACTTCTTGTTAGCATTGTATCAATAAGATAAGATGACACAATTGCTTGGATTGTTGCAGTTTGCAATTTGCAATTAGTTGGAAGAGTCAAGAAGTGTAGTAGGTTAGTATTGCCTAGGTAAGTTAGATGCCTGAAGGTATTTACTAGCAAACGCGTCGCGCCGTAGCAATTGCCCAGGTACCCTGATCCAGGTAACTTGTCTGTTAGAACTTATTTTAGTGTCATGTCATAAATTCATCCCACCATTCCACTTTACGCGTACAGTGCATTTACAGTGACTGGGTGGAGCATATGTGTTGCTAAACATTCACTAAGTGGAGTAAGTTTACACCGTCCATCTCAAGGTCGTATACTGTACTAGACTAGTACGCAATTCTATGATAGGTAATCCAAGTTGTCCAAGGCAGGAACATACGAAAACAGCATCAGCATGAACCGATTGAATTAATTTACCTGGTACCCAGGTACTTGGTTACGATGGTTGCAAAAGTCCTAGATTAGGTTTAACTGTCCATGGATGTTCGTTCACCTTGGCTGATACGTAATCTCTTCTAGGTATTCTTCATCTTTACTTCGTACCTAACTTTTCGCATCCTCATTCTACCACTCTCGAGATTGAATTCAACGCACAAGTCAAAAGGAAAGACATCACATTACTATAGCTAATCACTATGGGCAAAGTGGCGTGAATTAATGATTAACTCGAAGTACTAATTTCATTAATGTCGTAACAATCCGACTACTTCAACGGGTAGTTGCACATCAAGCTCCCGGAATATACAATGAAAAAATCATAAAGGAACGACGACTAGCAATAACCAGCTGGGCAGCCAGCAGTGGTACCGAGAACGTCACCCGATACGCCACCAATTTGAAGAGCTGCGCCAACAACGCCTCCAAGACCCTCACCAGCAATGAAACCAGCAGCGACTGCATAGGCGTACAGGTCGAAGCTACTGAGCTTCCACTTCCTCCATGCCCATGCCACGAGAGCCCCAAACATGGCTGCCGTTGTGAATACCGGCTATTATGATGAGTTAGCAATCAACTTCTTAATAGGAGGGCATTTGAGGGGGGTAGTAACTCCTCGATCAGATCGATGAGGAATTTCTGACTACCAAGATAGGTTACATGGCGAAGGGGGGGAATGAAGAACTCACATTCGGCAATACGAAACTCAGGGCTATTGCGCCCCAGTTGGGAAGATATTCGCGGTATTTCTCACGTGAGCCCACCAGGTAGAAGTGTCTGAATACGACCTGCCCTATGCTGAAAACACCCATGACGATAGAGAAGATCCCCGATGTCAGAGGGATGCTCACGTTTGGGTCGGTGACGGCCTGTGCAACAGCGGCCCATGCAGCAACAGACGGGACGGCGAATGCACAGTGCTCTGCCTCGGCGTCAAGAATACACGGATATGCGGTCGTGAACAAGACGAACATGCCCGGGGCCAGGAAGATCGAGATGATTGTTCCAAGACCTTGAGCATACCACTGTTTGATAGGAGGTGTGCCAAGTAAAAAGCCAGTGCGGAAATCACTAGTCAACGATGTTGCAACATCGGCACCTCCAGAGGCTAGACCTCCAGCTACCAAGTTGACTCGCTGCGCATCTTTCAGAGAGTAGCCACTGTTTTTGGTCGCGGCACCGAAAACAAGCTGGCTTGCCTTTGAGGCGGCCGTCAGCGGCGTTTGATCAGTAACGGCGCCGATGGTTATTGCTAAATGCGAAAAAAGGAAACCCAAGAGACAAGCGAGGATTGTCAGGCCGGGATTCATTCCCCATTGCAAGTCAAAGATGACCATGGCGGCAGCGATGGTGAGAATGAGGCCAACGACCCACATCCACATCGACACCTGGTCCTCTGGTGCCGCTGGATCCTCGATAATATTCTCAGCAGCTTTCACTTCCTTCGCGGCGCGCGAAGCAAAGTAGTTGGAGCGTTTGCCGCGCTTGATCAATACGCCGTTGATGTTGGCACAAGCTTTCTGCCAGATCACCTGGAACGCATACCCGATCACTTTATACTGAACAAACAACTCTGCCATGGAAGAGCAAACCATAATCTGCATGATTTGTTAGCTTAGTTTTATCATCATTGGTTAGGACCGTTAGGCAAAGGATTCTCACCATCACGCCAGGCCAAAGCAGCCAGTACCTTGGACTAGGGGCTTCGTGCCCCAAGTTGCTGAGGGAGGCGTACGAATACCAAGAAGCCCACTGCGGATCGTCGTCGACTTGCTGCTTACCGATGCATACACCGTATTTGACAAGTGTAGGGCCGATAACTCCCCAAGCGAGAACAGCACCACCGAACATGGAGAGTGCAGAGTTCATCCCGATCAGGATACCGCTTCCTATGAAAGCAGGAGTCCACTCAAACCACCAACCCCAACTCTCAATTGCCATTGCCCAATTAGCAGTATGCTTAGACCAGATGAAAACCCATGTACAGACGTGCCAGTCGTATAGAATACCAACAGCGTAGTATGAGGCTACACGTTGGACGAGGGCAGCTGTGAAGGCCAAGCCGAGCGCTTTTAGTTTACTTAGGGCTTCGCGGGCGCCAGCGGCGCCAGCATGCATCGATCTGATGGTGAGAGCTACGGCGGTGGCAGTCGGGAAAAGAAGCTTCAGTTCTCGGGCGACCTGGATGATGAAGAACTTCCGGAGAGGGGTGACGAAGAACAAGCCGAAGAACGAGCAGACGAGAGTGATGGTGAGGATGGCACCGAAATCATCCTTAGGGTTACCCTGCTCTGCGCCGAGTTGATACATTGCAGGTATACCGGCAACGAAGATTCCCGAGATTCCGCCGGCGCCCGTGGCAGCGGCCTGGATAATACTGTTTTCCTGAGGTCCAAAAGAGCCGCCGATGATAGGTATATTGGTCTTGGAGCAGATTTTGATTATGCCATAGCCGAAAATAGCACCAAACATCGACGCCGCAAAGGTGAAGCCGGTTTTCAGACCTAGCTAATAGTCAGCGAGACACAAGACATCCCAAAGGAATTCGCAAATTAAGAGACTCACCCAGATACAAGTTAGAAGCATTGACAAGGGAACCTAATATGATACCAACAAGGACGGCACGTATTGTCAGGGGATTGTGGTCGTCAACAATACGGCCTTCCATCTTCAAAGGCACGTAGAGGTCAAGCTCCGGCTCAATAGACTGCGAATCAATATCGATGGCCTCGACTTTCTCGTTGATCTCTTTTTCAAGCGCACGCGACTTAACCGTGTGGTTGTCGGCGGCGTCCGCCAAATGGGCCTCAGTCGAAGCCATGATCGCTGTTAAACTTGACAAGAGTCTCTAGTTTCCAAGTTGTTATGTTTTGGAAAGATCGAGGTTAAAGCTACAAGACCGGACCAGTCGAGATATTTATCATGCCCCTCGCGGCTTGCCGTATAACCACAGCAGCCAAAGCGTTTAAGTTTACCCTTGGGATACCGTGCTAGTCACTAATGCTTGATCTTAGACCAAAGCTACGCGACCCGATGGATTGGGTATATCGAAAAGTGAGGGACCGGTTGCATCTTGCGAAAGAGAAGGGGTGATGCGCCTCTTTAATATGGTTCGCCACCAGGAAGGTTAACTTCCAGGGAGGGGTCCACCAGCATCATACGTCGCATTGGAATCACCGTGCAGCATATTCTCAACCTTCTACGTAGGTTCTAGGTCTTATTTAGGGCTGTTTCTCCATGCATATGGACGATGGCGCCGCCCAGACAGCCATATTCTTTGACCAGTAGATACTATGCGGCCGTGTGTGGGACTACATAGTACAACTACTATGTCAAGATAAGCAGTGAAACGTTTACAAGGGCAACGATGAACCCTGGACCAGGGCGTGTATAAGATCCACTGATACGAGTCTCAACGAGACGACGACGTGCTCTCCGAGAAGTCTCGTCTAGTCGATAGACGACAGACGCTGGAAATACAAAGCCATATCGGGAAGGTGAGAGTGGCAATCCGCTCAATTCAACATTCACGCGCTAGAGCTGTCAAGTCGAGGAAAAGGACCACAATCAGCCATGTCCGGTCTACATACATCACACGGGATCATTTTGCCACGATTCGATGTTGCGCTAGGTGCGCACATAGAGATCGATGACTCATCTATCTCATAATTGTTTTCAGCCACTCGGCTGGATACCTACCACGTAGGTGGACCGACAAGATCGAACTTAAGTTTAATCCCCTTTGCCATTGAAGACTCGTCGATTGACCGGCATCTTGTTCAGAGGAAATTAACTGGTTGGATTATGCGAATAGAAATGCGCGGTCTAGTCTGCCAGGGGATTAGGTTCAAGCCAAGGCGGCACTGGGTGCTTTGGCTGAAGTCTAAGATAACATGCACAGGATAGCGTCGGTAAGATCATGCCTTGGCCATGAGCTTATACCTTCATTATGATACCCCTTCTTCAACTTCCCTGTCGGTGACACGAGACACCAACTTGAACTCCCATACTCCTACGGCCTGCTTAGATCATTATGAAGTCAGGACGCTTCAATCATCGAAGAAGGATTGGAACGGCTCGACGATCAAACAATCCCTAGACACGAAAAGCCTAAACCAAGACAATGGGTTCAGTGGGAAGGGATGTCCTAGATAAGCCATCATCTATGTACTACATACGATCTCACACGATCTAAGTTACATCGCGTTCGCGCGGTTCTTCTAGAAGAGTTCTTAGCGGCGTAAACTAGTTACACGTTTAAGATGTACGAAATCATTGGTCGACCATTTAACTGGAAGAAAATAAAAGTACCTATAAAAATGAGCAAACATACAAGCAAACTAAGGTTAGCATAGGTAAGATGCCAGCTATTCCCAGAGAAGAAGGTATACTTTAAGCGGTAAGGTTATTTAATATAATTACTGCAGTGTTCCGAGGGCGCACAGGTCGTAAATTTTCTACTCGTTCAAGGTTCCACGGCATCGAACTAATAACAGACAGCAAGACACGCGACAACTCGAATTCCACATCTTCGCCCGAGGGCTTTCCGCTAATATATTATGCACTAGGTACGCACATTGAACTTATTCGATAGAGTTTATTTCACTTTATAATCTAAAGCGCATCCTGTGGCGAAAACAAAAAAAATATTTATCGGCCGAAAAAACAGTCTTACCCCGTATACAGCTACTACTAAATCATGATGGTTCGTTTACTGTTATTTTATTTCATTTTAGATATGTGGCTAGAAAGGGCCGGCAAAACTAATATCGACGGCGTTCCCTCGCGATGGTGGTAACTCGTCCTAGCCTTGGAAAGATATTTCCAAATCCAGATGGTGTCTCCGAAGTCAAAGATAACGAAGTTTGTTCCAGATCTGCTCCACCAGAATTTATTGCCCGAGGCTGGGTTAGGTTAACTCATTAGTTCCTTTTTAATCTTCCTTTTCTCGCTAGACTTCATCGCATATGTACCTAGGTACGTGTGTACGATACAGCATTCGATATTTCCGGTCTACCTGATCAATTACATCTGACAGTTGAAGTGCGGCTGCTTCCATACTACGGTAGATCCTCTCACTTTTGACGAAATGTCGAACTTCTGAACATTACCTGCCAGAGGACAGAAAGACGATGACCATATATATCATACCGTTGAGTATATTGAATACTCAGGCAAGATACAATAAATCCCAACTCCTATTCCGGTTTGCCTCCTTAGGGTTTATCCTTGCTGCTGAACCAGCCCCACAGATTGCTATTGCGGCTCGTTTGATCTCTGAAGTGTTGGCGATCTAAAAGACGAGACGCAGATGATGAATTCAATACAGTGTATTTAATATAACATTCTTAATGCATGCATAGCAGAGCTTTAGTCGACGGGTCATGATAGGTCATCTCGTATGGATTCGTTTATGAGGTTTGTTCATCAGGTGGCTATGCTACTAGTATAAAGGCTGGCGATATTCATATAGAATCAGCCGACTTCACATTGCCTCGCGATTATCATTCTTAGTAAGACATATCATATCAAGTTGTAATACGTATATATGTATGTATGACCATCACATTTTAAGGCTGCCTCATGGAAAGACAAACTTGAAAAGATAGGAGATGTATGAGCGATACATCAAAACTGTTTGGGTCTTGTGCTGGGACTTTGTAATACATTTTGCGACGAAATACGTGACCTGATTCAGCTGTTGATATTTAAACGACTCCAAGTCCAACACGAATTGGATAGGATTTCTCTTGATGGAAGCATCGCTGCCATCGCATAGTTACATCTTTTCGGACCTTGACAACCTACATGTACGAATCGCCGAGGTTAACAGGAACAGATACCTGATCCTATGTGTTCAACTGAAATGATGTGGTAAGAAGCATCTACACAGTTAGGTAAGCAGGTACTGAACCTTTGACATGCGTTTTTCCACCCCACAACATTGTCATCATATACCGTCAAGTTGTGGACGATCTAACAGTTTAATCCAACCACCAGGGTAAGCACCCAGGCAACCAATCTGTTCTTGAAATTACACCCTTTACCTACTTATACATAATGAGTTCAGCAAATTTACGGGCCGAGCCGTAGTAAAGTTCGGTATTCGACCTCGCCTCAGGTGTCAAAACCTATCCGCGATGTTCCCGTTCGCCTATTCGTATAAACCTGTTAAACTGTTGCCTATACACTGCCTCCCGCGGGGCTCAGCCAATACAGAAGGCCCCAGTGCGTGATAGCGTCAGCTTTGGACTTACGGTGTTGGCATTAACTAGTAACTCGTCTAAATCTACTCTACCGAGAGGTAGACGTTGATCATTTCGATGACGACAGCGCTGTTGTCGATCTTTAAGCCTGCGGCGAGAACGTCGTATGGGGTTTGATGCGTCCCAGAGTCTAACGCGAGCTTGATGGTCGACGGGATACTCTGTCTGAGTATAAGTATGCTGATGAATCCGCGTCTGGAAAACATATTCATCACCCATCTCAAGCCACTCAGCTCAGCTTAAGACAACACCTAGACCCATCTTCTCCACACTCTTAACAGCCAATTCCCAACCAGCAAACCACACCGCATCAATGAAGGCCTTCGTCATCGCCATGATCACCTCCCTCGCGGCGGGAAGCACCACCTGGCTCGCGATCAGCTCGTGCGCCTGCGACGCCGACTGCCTCCCCTCGAACATCACCGTCACCGACAACAAGGAGTGCTTCGCGCTGCCGCTGGCCGCGCAGTCGTGGTACCAGAACGGCCCCGAGTACACCTGCGCGCTGTTCACCGAGCCCAGCTGCGGCGGCGCTAGGGCCGGCTTGATGGGTTGCGCCCACAGCGACCCCGGTGGATGCTGCTTCGATAAGGAGCGCACCGAGGGTGCTGTCGGACCTGTGAGTGTTTTCTATCAATTCGGAAAATGATAGAAACTTTGTTATTTTCAAACAAGCAAGATCACTGACCCTTGGTTCTACAGTGGATTTCGGCCCAGTGTCTTCCGGCCTTCGCCGATTAAATATACCGGTAGCAACAGAGTAAAGGGGGCAGACAAGATAGGCAGCATTCATTAAGGGGAAGCCGACTTTCATTCCAGACAAATAGGGGCTTAGGCTGTGTGTATATATTTACTTATAGAATCCGATTATATCGAACCAACTGGGTTGTGAGAAGTTTAATGCTTGATGATTCTCTTTCGTAAAGGTATTCATGATGCTCAATACCTCGGTCGGCCATAAGAACAAACAATTTAAAACTTAACCCCTTCCAACATCATCATTGAATATAGTAAGATTCACCTTAAAGCAAAAAGAAAAAAGGGGGGCGTAGAAGCGACGCAGGGTGTACAGGGATTCCAATTCCCCAATCACTCAATACTATGAACGATTGGTGTAAAGTGTACCTGCCTGATATCAAACTGACTTACTAGGTACCCTTTCTTGTTTCCAACGATTCGGAACCGGACCTCCCAGCCCGGCTAATATAGGAGTGGATCGATTCGCCGGGATGCCAAGATACATCTAGATCTTTGAAATTTGCAACACCCCAATGACCACCCCTAATAAAGCTGGTAACTTTGAATGAAAAAATTCCAAATATTGTAGGGGACGTTGAGAGTTGAAGAGGGATGATCGTCGACCGGCAAAATTCACTTATCACCTGGATTACATAATCCGCCCCCTATCTTTTAGTTGGTACCCAGATAGTTTGTTCATGTGACCGACCACACGGGAAAACAATAAGCAGACATGACTTTAGAATAGGTATTCACAATAGTTGCAAGCTAAGTGCTCGTGTGTTCATTCCTGATTACTGTGCGTATTACCACTATTTAGGTATTTGATACTTTCCCAACAAAGGAAATGGTGGCATAAAAAGCCAAAGACAGGTATCATCACCAACTAGTCACTCTCCAAGCAACTTTTCCAAGCAAAAGACATTCTGAATCCTGGGGTATCTCCGGGTATAACCATCGTCGGATCTCTTGATGCTACTTCATTCCTACTCGTCCTCCTCCCCCCCTCATCAATTTTCTTCAATTCGTATAGACGTATCTGGAAGGAGTCGTCAAATACACGGGCTATACCTCCTAAATCACGTAATTGTTGCTGTTCGTAACAAGACCTCCTGTGGTTGTAGGTTCGGTAGCAGTCCCGTATTTTCCGTTCACGGCTTTGCCGATCATGTAGTTGCCATTAGTGTGGCTCCCATTTGTGTAATTACCGTTCGTGGTGTTGCTGCTGGCGGTGTGTGGCTTACGGGTGACTTCGGGAGCAGCAGGGATATTTGTGCTCTTGGAGGCAGCACCGATGGAGAAGACAGGGCTCTCCCACTGTTCACCCTTACGTGCAAGCTCCCTGTACTCGGTAGCCTTGGAGCTGATACCACCAGGTAGATGGATGCTGGGGAAAATGCTGTCCTCCTTTGTTATAGCCATGTTGACCTTCTTGTCGGCCGACACAGCCTCGGCCTTCTGCTTGCCCTGAAGAATCTGCTTCTGAGCAGCACTAATATATCGGTTGTAGATGTTGGGCGCATTCTCAGGATCGGCACGGGCCTCGTCGAGGGCGCGGTCGGCCTCCTGCTTGATCTGGTACAGCAGCTGGTCGAACTGGTTGAACTGTTCCTTGAGCTGCTTCTCTGCAGTCTTCTGTATTACCGGACGGAGAACTTTGAGCATCATAGGCTTAAAGAGGCCAAACAGAATCTTGTGGTTAGACTTGACGAGTTTGATCTGGAGGTTCTTGACATCGACATCAACCTTGTCAATCTTGAAGAGATGCTGACTGTCTTTTTCATCCGCGGTAGATAGCTTCAAACGAAAGCAGAACCCATCGCCAGCCATTTTGATATTGGCAACCCCAGTGTCTGTAATCGAGGGGAAGCCCTGCTTGCGCTTGACATAGAAGCTGACGTCGCGTAGATCCATTTGGATGCCCGTGACCTTGACATCGATAGAATTCTTATTCTTACTAGCAATCTTCTTACGACCCCAACGGAAATAGTTGTCGCTTGCTACTTCAAGGACGTTCGGCATAAAGTTGTCACTCTCCAAGACAAGATTCTCCACGACGGCATCGACCTCAGAGTCGGAGTACTCAATGCGAGGGATGGGGATGTAGGCAACCTTCTCGAATATAGCCGGAATGATGACGTCGGTTAAGTCCTTGAGTAGGTGAGGCTTGAAGGCCGCCTTTCCTTTTTCGTCATTCCCAAGGTCATTGAACAACTTCTGTAGAGAGGCCGCGAATGCCTTGTTATCGGGGTCTTGGTCGAATTGGTCGGCCAAGAACTTGAACTCGTTGACAACGCGATCGGTGTGGCTCCTATACTTTTCGCGAAGTAGATAGTTGCCGTGGTCATAAAGGCGACGCCATTGCTCGTTTGAAGCATCCTCCATGATGTAGCCCTGCTGTTGAAGGCACTGACGGATATAAGAGTCGATGGACTTAAACCAGTTCTTGAGTTCGGGGTCCTTGTCCGCATCCGCATAGATGGTGTTGATTGACGACCAAAGATCGTCAGACGAGGTTCCATTGGCAAATCTCTCGATTAAAGTCTGTTACATCATTAGCTTTGAACTGTACTGTTCTGTCAACTAGACGTGATGTATACCTTCAGGTCAGCTTCCGCAGCAGCCAGATGGGTTCGTGTCTCCTTGACAGTACCACTACCCCCGGCTACGAGACTCTTGCTGTGAGATCCATATTGCTCTGCCAGATCAAGCAACGTAGAGATGGCTTGTTGGTAGTCTGGGTGCTGTTGACATTCAACAACCATTTTCTATACACGTATTAGTACTAGCACACATATTAAGAGTGTATAACAATACCTTCAGACGCCAGATCGCCTGATCGCGACGTTCCTCTGGCATTTTCTTCGATAGATACTGCTGGGTACGAGCACGGTACGTTTGACTTGTCTGCTTCACGGATTCTCGGGTGTCCGGGTCAACGTTCGACTTGAGCTGTTCTGTAGTGCTGCCTGTGGTATTCTGCGCTGCGTTGAGTCGATCACGGGTCGACCCATCGGACTGCTGCGCGGCTTGGGCGCCAGAAGCTGCGACACCTCTCGCATCTTGTGTCGGATTACCCTTGTAGACACTCTGAAGTTGAGACTTCACACTCTCCTTAGAAAAATTAGGAGCGTCATGCCAGACGTTATCCTCGGCGGGTCGGTCAATTTGAGCGAGGTCGTCGCCTGAAGGTCGCACCTTACTCGCGGCATTCGTAGCAGCGTCACCGGCAATATCGCGTAGCAGCACGGTGGCATCGTTAACTATTAGGCGAGTTGTCAGCAACTGCGTTTCCTAGCACTAAGGTGATTGATGGGTGGTCAACTTACGAAGCTTGCGGAACTGGCCATTTGTGATAATCAATGTTCCTAGAGTCCGAAGCCCCTCGAGAGCCTTGTCGCCATGCTGCTTCACGGTGTCCTTATCCACAGGAGCATTAGGTGGCGTCACAGCATTAGGATTGAACTGCTGAGTCTGCCAAATGAAGTCCTGTAGCAGATTGCCCTCATTCTTGGACAGTAGTAGCTTCTTTGCTTGAATTATCACTTCCTTAAAATCGGCGACTAACTCCCGTCCTTCGGATGAAAGTTTCTTTGAGGGGTTTGCTATCGGTTTCGATTCGAGGAAGCTGTTTAGAGCAACATCAATCTGGTCATTCTATTTTGGTGTATTAGCTTGCGGTCTGTTATCACAGAGTTGCGAAGCACTTACAGATGGGACTTTGCCGATCTGGAATGCATTGACTATGCCGTAAATCTGAAGTTTACGGTTCACATCGGCCTCCTTCTGCTTAACGTCCGTGGGTTTATTGACGGTCGCCATGATTATGTTGGGATGGGGTATCTCGATATAAGTTTGATATTCAATACACTCACGCTCTGATGGCGCAAAGCAGAGTGTAAGGAGTTGGGGGGGTATCACAATAAGGGTATATTAGGTTAATGGGTATAAGTCGTTATGATATCGTAGGTGATATATGAAGTACCTAGAAGCTTTCAAGGATAGATGTATGAGAGAGAAGAGAAAAAGTTAAGAAATAAGAAACTCCGAGGTGGACAAGGAATGATAATTATATGTTGACGTAGCTTAGATGTAGCTATGATTCAATGAAAGAACGATGTGATTTCGAGGGTGAGCGCATGCAGTTAGCCGGGAGCTACCCTACCTATCTGTCTATGTAGCTAGGTACGACAATCACGATTTGAAAAAAAAGGGTACACGGCAAGGCAATGCCGAACACTGCTAGTATCAAGTACATCTCTTATGGATGCAATTGCCCATCCGCGGCCGTGCTTTCTCCATGTCTGGATCTTTTGCTTGGCTCATTGGGTGCTGATGACGTGAAACATTCAGCTGTAGCTGCCAATCTAGTACGTCATAACCATCAGGTTGAGTGCTACGGTTATTTCAATGGACTAGCTAGCTACAAGGTACTTGAGGTAAAGCCACATTCAATTAGCTAATAACAGTGGAACATATGTATGTAACTAGGTATTCTCCAGTCATTCATTGTAAGGTGTTTGCAGTAATTCATGAGAAAATCAAATTTTAATATAGAAATCCTCATTCTACTAACGTGCATAGTTGTGGTTCCGTCGTCAATCTGTCATGAAATATCTCGGATTCGTCCTGCTGGAACATGAAAAAAACGACAGGCTCACTGGAAGTACATAGTAGACATGGAATCTACATTGTGTAGGTAAGTAAGGATTGTCGGTTTCAGGAATAATCGAAGTCGTTCCTCCCTCTCCAGACTCGCGGGACCAGAAAGACAAGGATTAATAAATACATACTTGATCGTTATTATGGGTACACATGTAACCTGGAGTACCTAGGTATTTCTTACATGTATGGCATTGTATGCACATGTCCCAACTTGCAGACATCACGGTATCGGAATAGCTAGTGATGACTGCGAACGCGCTGTTTCACATGTGTAATGTTGTCGTCTTTTATCAACAAGATTGGCTGCAAGACTACGGCCGTCGGAATGCAGGTATCCTATATCGAGTTGTACACGGGTCGGGAAGTATCTTAGATATCCCGTCCACGGATATCTTCCCTCCAGCCTGCCAGCCTAGCCGTCAGACTAAGGTAGGGGGACATGTCACATACCACTGTCTGAGTCTTGGTACCTACCTGGTGGAACTCGTAAGATATCTGGATATCGAGGAAATTGAAGATTTCCGCATCCGGTCGCCTATGACGTACAAGTATACAGCACAGCTCCAACAGCTTCTCAGAGCTATCCTCGCGGGACTCTAATTCGTCCAAATCATTCCGGGAATCTCACTACCTAGTCATGAAGGAACGATTAAACAAGTTATTGGAAGCTTTAGGAGGCAGTATATGCGACACGCGAGAATGATACTTACATTATGTAGGTATGTAGTACCGTCTGCAGCTGGCGTTGACATGGCGGGTCTAGATCTCGATTTTTGTCTCGGACGAACTGGTAATTTTTCCTAAGAATATTTCCTAGGAACATCATGAATGTACAGCTCAGAAGAACAAGATATCCATCCGGCAGGTTAACAAGACCTTTCTATGAATACCTATCATAGGTCCCTTATGCGTCCAATCGTAGGGGTTCCCCGGAGCATCGTCTCCACCCTTCCTGTCGTCGTCGTTCAAATTCCTGGCAGGTACCCCAGGCTGCCCCAGGTAGGTAGGGTTGCATTGCAGATTGCCGAGATTGCCTCACACCAAGCCTCCAACATCATGATGCTAGAATTTTGTAATCCGGTCCGACCGATCTGCGCCGGGTTTTTCGATTCTTAGACACTCTTATCGTCTTCGTCTGCCATAGCTGGTCATCATCTTGATGACAGCTAGAAACAATTTTACCAAGTTATGAGTTCACACGTGGTAACGTAGAAAAGTATTTGCTACGGCACAAGCCAATCAGTGTGCAGAATTTTGATTACCATTTTGGGATATGTGGCTTGCTGTTCCTTGTTCGACTTCATCTTTATCGTGTTCAAGCACCAAGCAAATTCAATTGTAAATCTCCGAATAGAATGAATTCGGGCCAAAACAGGTTAATCCTAAACAGACTCGACGTGAAAGCTAGATCTCAACCCCAGGTGGTGATCTTCATTAACTTCTATTATCTCCACGCGATATATACCCCAATTCCAATTCGCAAGACAGCCCCGATTATCCCCAGGCCAGGCGTCCGTGGCTAAAAGGAGTGTCTGATCGGACCAGCTTCGGCGAATGAATTATCACGTGGGAGGGAGCATCGTCTCAAATGCAGTTTAAAATAAAGGACCACGAACCTAATACGGAGAACCAATGGTTGGTTCCTACGAGAGACCCAATATTCACTAGATGAGCATCACTCACGACCCACGACATGTGGACAAGATACCGTTTTACGATAGTAAACAGTGGACGGAAAGCCGGCACAAGAATAAAAAAAAATCAATTAAAATGCCTCCAATGGCCAAGTGTAAGAACGTAAAAGGTAGCCCGCCAGCTCAGACCTACGCCCACCGCCGAACTAAGTAGCTAATCAAACCCCAACGCCGCGACCAATGCTTTTCTCTCCAAGTCCACTTCTGACACCTCAAATCTCCCTCACATACTGCGGGCCCATGTACTCCGTCGCCGCCAGCGCCGGGGCAACGAGCGCCTCGCTCGGCAGCGTAGCGACAGGCGTCGGCACCAGCGCGCCAGAATCCCCACACCTCTCGAAAGCAGCAAGACCGACATCTCCGCCCTGGTTCGCGACGAACGCGATCGTCTCGTCCTCGCTCAAACTGAACATGCGGGGGCGCAACCCGCCCGTGGAGACGGACTCCGCGAAGTCGAGGCTCTCCTTCGCGGCGTCGAAGACGAAGTGCGCGATGCTGTCGGTGGCGTTGCCGCTGATGCGGTTGGACACGTAGACGTCGCGGCCGTTGGACGCGACCTGCAGCTCGCCCGCGGCCGCGGACGTCGCGTTGGCGGGCGGGTCCGCGCCGTACGTGCTCTGGTTCTGCAGGGGGCGGAACGCGATGGAGTCCTCCGTGTACGTGAGCCCGAACAGCAGGAGCTCGTTGGACAGCTCGCACGCCAGCGCGTAGTACGTCTGGTTGCCACCAGCGCTCTGAATAAAGCCGCCGTGGCGGGGGCCGGTGCCGGTCGGCAGCGTGGCGTTGCCCGTGATCTCGTAGCGGTCGTCCTTGCTGTCAAGCACGAGCACGGTGTCGCCGCCCAGGTTCGGGATGACGAAGAACCGCCCCGTGGGGTCGAGGAGCGCCTGGTGCGGGTGGTGGGCCCCCTGCGCCGGGCTGGGCACCCCGGGGATGTCGATGGTCTTCAGGAGCTTGGGGCTGTGGTCGGGCGCCGAGACGTCCCAGACGTCGACCGTGCCGTTTCCGTAGGCTGCGCCGACCACCCGCGTCTTGTCGCTGTTGAACTCCAGGAACACGACGCCGGAGGAGCCGTTGACGGCCGACTCGAGACTCAGTTTGCTCAGGCCGGCGTCGAGCGTGAATAGGCTGAGGTCGTTGGCGTTCTCGTTCACCGCGTACACCAGGTCCGGGCTGTCGTAGAGAAGCCAGCTCGGCGCTGTCCCTACGTCGGTGTGGTTTCCGGTTATGGAGAATGCCTTGCCGTCGAAATCAGCGGTGAGGATCTGGTAAGGAGCGCCGATGATGAGCCTTCGGGAAGTGTCCCGGCAGGTGGCCTGCGTCGGCATTGCGGAGGCCATGGTGAGAGTGAGAAGTGTGGTGGTGATGAGTTTATTCATTTTCGGATCTTTCGGTAAGACTTGAGTAAATATTCCAATTGTTGTTAGTGAGGTTGTACCTGCAACGTTACTTGAGTTGAGAATTGAAGTATCGAGATATTTGGCGACTACGAACAGGTTGAATGCCGATAATTGTAGTTGCGGTTTGAGACAAAGCAACTTGTGAAAAGCTGAATCGTCAATAGCAAACAAGGGACTTGGCGATGTTTTGACTTGAAGATTACCAGTTGTGAATAAGAAGATTGTTTCCAATGTGACCTTAATCTCTTAGTATGGAACAAAGATCTAAAATGGAAACAATCAAGCCTCTAGTTTACTTATTAGAGTGTATGTCTCAGCGGAGAACCTGGTCTTCCTTACTTACCTTGAAGTACCCACGTGGAATAATGATTTCATCTGGTATCCCTAGAAAGAGTGAATTGTGAATTGACTAAGTGAATAGTCATGGAACCACAAAATACATAAACCAATAATTGACCAAAGAGAAGATAATGATAGATATATAACTAGTTATAAATAAACAAAACAGAGGAAGGCTATCACTCGGTCTTTTATAACCCAAGTAGCCGACATACATCAGCACGCGCCGGGTCGCTCCCTTTTCCCTGATTTTTAGGTACCTACCTCATTCGAGCGCTACCTGTCTTGAAAGCTATGTCACCTCAGGGCAGGGGTAAAGGGGCCGAGAGCGACCTTCGTAAGGTCAGCCTTACAATATTTCCCCCTTTGTACGGGAAGGTTGGTAATATTCTCAAAACTTCTCTGACTAAGAATTGGAAGAATTGGCATGTCTGTTATATTCGATTGGTCGTGCCGAACTTGTATGTTGTTCAAGCCTTGCAGCATATTGAACGAGCCACCAAACTCCGTTTCCCCTGCAGTAGCTCCGCCTGGCGGACGGCCAAAAGATCGACAAGTAGGCTTAGATTAGGCCGGTCTGGCATTGATAGGATGTGCAACAATCCTACGCTTGTTTGGACTAGGAAAGGTGCTCTTCTAGCTCCCGGATTTGGGGTCTTACAGCAATTCTATGGTCCAATTGTCCATTCACGCCGCTAAGGCTTCAAACAGGCAAAGCAAACACCAGAAGGATTTTCAATAATACGCAAAACTAATGGGATTAGAAACGACCCTTTCATTCATGTAAGTGAGAGAGGCTTTTAGGTAGGTATCTAATAATCTATCGAAGCAGGTAAATGAAAAACAGGATCTAAATGGCGCCAGCAAAAAAGAATTATTGACGTCCACTCGTTGATACGCAAACACAACATAGCCCCCCAATTCAAGAACCCAACTCAACTCCTTACTTCTTCCCATGTCACACTCGCCTCACCATCACCACCGCGTCATACCCTTTACCAAGTAATAGTAAGAACCCTATTATTATAGATTCTCAAAAATTCATCGCCCCGTGTCATCCCTGGAGATGCCATACCCAACCGGTGGCTCATCATCAACACCGACCCTAATCTTGTGATCCGGGGCCGCATCGTCGCTCAGCAGGCTCGGCCTCACAATGGAATGAGTACACCCCCTTCTGCGGCGCCGCCCACGAGCAGGCGCTCCGTGACCAGCTTATCCTCGTGCGGCACCCTGAGCATGAACTTATAAAGCAGCAGCGTGGCAAGTGGGAAATCGCGGCCGGCGCCGACGTCGTGCGCGTCCCCCCTGCACGATGCTTAGGTTCGGGTGCTGTAGTCGGGCGCTGAGCTTGGACGGCGTGCGGCACAGCGCGATGCACGTGTGCCCCACGGCCGTACAGAACTCGGAGATCGAGATTTTTCTCCCGCTTCAGATTCGGTGCTGAGCCTCACGATCACAAACTTCTCCCGACTCGTGGAACTTCCGCGACTTGCCGGTACGGCATCTTGAACAATAAATGTCGATATGAGAGATTCTCAATGGCCTAATTCGAACACATGCGTATTTATGTCACATTTATTACATAAATGAACGGTAGGTATTGTCGAGCCTATCAAATTCAGTTGGCGCAGCAAGTTTCAGCTCCTATACAGATGGCTGTAATGGCTGTCGAGAGATGTGTTGGCGGGAGATCAGCCGTCGTGATCAGCGCACTGGTGCTATTGCATCAAGCCTTCCACATAGGCCATATAGAGATAGTAGCTCTAAGCCTTGCGACATTTTCTCTTGGGTTCGTGCCGGAAAACTTAGAAAGCGAATTCATATTCAAAACTAACCGTTCGGCTCAAGTTCCCAATCGGCAGAAACGACTCAGGTGGATGGCGCTTGGACATCGTCGCCTTGCTTGCTGTCACGGGGGAAGTCCTTCATCGCCGGCCATGCACAGGCCATCACCTCATCTAGGTTAGGGATGTTGCCACGCATCATGCCCGCTCCGCAGGCCTTGCTTAGAGTACTGCGGCCCAGAAGTTTGCCTTCCGTAGAAGCGAGGGTGGTAAAGGTGGTCTCTGGAGAAACACTGGATGCCGTAGGATTCTTTGCTAATGCCATCCACCCTCTCGAGGATTTGCCTCAATACTCAATCAAGGTCCTCAGTATAGCCCGTCAGATTGATACCATCCCTACTAAGATAACTTGTAGCAATATCAATCCTAATATGCCCGGCCTCGCTGGTATGAGAATGGGTTTCAGTGCAGAACGAATACGTAAAACGGCGACGGTCAAGAGATACGATTATTTCCGGGAACTGATCAATACATTCATTCCTTTCACGGAAAAGAGGCTCAAAGAGTACGTTCCTGTAGTTCTCCTGTCGCCGCTCAACGTCATATTATTCTTAAGCTTCCTTCTAACGATTGGCTTGGTCGTGGCGGGATGTTTGTGGAATGACGGCACGGCAGTGATAGCCATTGCGCTTCTCAGCATCGCCAGCAGCATCATCGGGTATGGGGCGTGGTGGACGCCGGTCCTTCACAGCAGCACTTACTTCAACTCATCGGACCCCAAACAACATAGTGATCCAAGCAACAGAGAACGAATTTTTTGGTAATTAAATGTACCAAGACTGTTTCCCATGAATTGTACTCCGGCAGCCAGAAGTGCGACTACAAATTTGACGGGTTCAGGTATCGGTTATTTACGATAGCCGGAGCAATCCTCATCATGCCCTCGGTGATTCTGCTCGGAAACTGCAGTTTCAACATGCAGCTGCTCTGTGGCGCTTCGTACATGGCCTTGGACATTGTCTACTGGCTGTTGGGACTCTTTCCACCACAATAATTCTGGGACTTGAGTCGGTACACGATATCAGTAATCACGCCTGCCGATACGGCCGATTATGTTAACGGTGTGCCATCGTGCGGAAAAACTCTATGGTACGCCATTCGTGAAGCAAAGGATAAGAGTTGGGTTGAACGCATTGGAGCTGTGCCGAACACAAATAAGGAACAATGGAAGCAATGGCTGGCAAGCGAAGTTCAAGTCACTCAAGAGTCAAGATATTCACAATACGTGGACCAAGTTGAGTCAAGACCACCACCTCTTTTAGATCTGCTAAAGCTTCTATTATTACCAGGGGTCTCAGATCATAGAGCGATTAAAAAGATTTGTATCTTTTTTATATGAGTCTAGATAGTTTGAGCTGTGAATTTACCAATTTATCGAGTCTATTTCTCCATAGTGGGGAAAGTCAACCAGTTGGATTCAATGCGGGGTTCCAACTGTCTAAGGGAAATGGAATATAGACCAGCATAGCACAAATTGTTGCATCGTAAGCCGCACGGACTTGCATAGATCGATCCAATTATAATGGATTCTGGCCTCATGGCGCAACGGTAGCGCGTTCGACTCCAGATCGAAAGGTTATCCGTTCAAATCGGGTTGGGGTCATACCTTTTTGCTTTTTCGTTCATTAATCCTAATTTCTTAGTATCAGGTTAATGTAATTATTAGATTCTGGTAGGTCTTTGGATCCAGTACTACGTAAAAGGAGTGTAGCTGTTGAATTGCAATATTACTTCACCCATTGAACTCCCTTTCAGCGTTACCATTTTCTTTTCGCCATATACATAACTAGACCACGACTGCTAACCCAAACACAGTATTTTACCAGAAAAGCATCATATTTAAGTTCACTGGGAATAATTTCTAAACTCGGCTTAACTAAAAGGATGTCGAAACCCAGGTAGTAGTTAGATAAACTGTGGTGTATGGTAGCAATAGCCCTTACTAAAGCCTTGCTCATACATACAAATACGACTGGTTTCCAGAGCTCATCTTGGCTCCTTACATCGTCCTTGATCTTCAATATATTCAATTGATCCTGGTCTATGACGAAGGGTGAACAGCAAGCATCACCATGATCTTTGTAACAATACCCAGGTAGGTAACTCTGGAGGTGTGGCGTATGTATATAAGAGCAAAACTCAAAGCATGAGTTCATTGAGAGTGAAAGGCTTCTCACCCTTTTCCTTTTCGCGATCACTTTCAATCATACGTTGAAATTCTTCAGCTCAGAAGGTATCCCATTTTGTTTCATTTTATTTCGTGGTGCGTAAGTATGGCATAGTAGGACTCAATAGGCATTCCCCTTAAGCACACCCCTTACTGACCCCTATACGGAGTGGTCCCTAGCTCCAACGCCTCGCAACATAGCTTTTCGTCAACCCAGCGCCGCCATCCTGAAATTCCGAGTCCTCGACCATTTCACAGCCATGTGAGCTTCCATCTCCTTTTTCGTTAGACAACTAGCTAGAAGATATTCAAGCACATGTGATCCCACCTCAAGTCTAACGTGGGAGCGTCGAGACGTAAATGACTTCCGACTCCCTCCATGTTGTGGGCTCCGTAGATCCTAGCCAGGAACAGTATTCAGAGCGTAAAGATCCTATTTCGAATGAATGCCGTAGACGACAGGTATAGGCCTAAATACGCTAAACTCCTGTCCGGTAGCGACTAGCGTGCCGGGGATCTGAGGATGCCAATGCACTTCCTTCGCGTGCTCGGAGATGTGCTCGAAGAGGAGTTGGGGCGGCATGTCCTTAACTCCTGCGGTGTCCTTACTCTCCTCGTCGTCCAACTCCACAGAAAGATCCCACAGGGTGACCTTGTGGTCGCCCGCGGCGACGGCCACCATGCTGTCGTCCGTGGGGTGCCACTCGATGCTGGTGATCTGCTCCTTGTGGTAGTTGAAAGATGCGATCGGGCTGGGCTGGTCCTTGATACCCTTCCACTGCCGTAGATCCCATACGCCCCAAACCCCGTCGTCGGCGCCGGTCGCCAGCAGATGCGTCGTCAGTCGCGACCACGACATGACGTTGACGTCGACGCGACTGACCTGCACCGTAACGGCGGGTTTTCGGCTCTTGCTTCGCACGTCCCACACGCGCACTGTTCCGTCGCTAGATGCGGAAGCAAACACCGAGGCCTCCTGCGGACTCCATTGGATATCTTCCACGCTGTTGGTATGGCCCTGGAACGCTCTCGTGTCCGTTACCCAGCCCCCGCCGTCTGTTCGCGTTGTCACGTGTATCAAGCCGTTGTTGTCGCCGGTCAGAAGTTTGCCGCCTGGTACCATAGGCGACCAGTCGAGGGCGTAACCTTCGGTTTTATGGGCTCGGATTGTGGAGAGTGGTTTGTTCTGCTTCGGCGTGATGACCGTTCCGGGGTTGTCGAAAGAGGCTAGGTGGGGAGTTACATCATGTATGAAGATGTTCCCTGACTCTGTCATTGTCGCGGTGAGAGTAGTAGGTGGGTTCGAAGGATCTTGGGAAGGGATCTGGTGGCTTCGGATCCGGTTTGTGGTAGATGCAAGTGGGATGGACTTGGACTCAAGAATGGGGTCGGCTTCTTCTTCGTCGTCGTCATCATCCGACTCGGAATCTTCGTCCTCCTTTTGCATGCGACTCAAGCCACTGAACTTCATGATCATTAACTGGTTCTCATTGTCGCGATTACTCTCGGCCTGGGTACCGGCAACTGTGTACATGGTCGCGGGATAGGCCTTTTCTCGGTTGTCGCCAAGTCCGTCACGGATGATGTCGAATGAGAGACATGGCCAGGGGGTGCTTAAGTTGTGAAGCATTTCGTAAGTCCCTAGATCAGGAGCAAGATGTTGACCAGCCTCGAGCTTGTTACGCCCAACGATGAAGGTCCCATTGTCATTGTCAATCTCCATAGCACCGGCTGCTCGTTCTTCTGCTTCGCGTTCTGCATCAGGTCTACCGTCGACTCCAGCCTCGAAAATCTCGTCTTCGCTCTCGAACTCATCCTCGAATTCGTCTTCGAAGTCGCCCATATGATGGTTGTCTATATCCATTGGCTCAGGACGACCACCTTTTTTTAGGGGAGCGCCACCATCCTCGGCTTCCGCCGTTCGTTTAGACATTTTGTCTAATGGTGTGCGTTGATCGCGATTCGTATCGGGTGGTTAAAGGGTTAAAGAGTTAAAGGGTGAAATTCAAATTTGAATTTAAATAAATTTAAAAATGGTATTCACAAGAATAAAATTGATCCCATTCAATTTTTTTTATCGATGCCCCTCCATGGCCCCCTCCATGGCCCCGCGATCTGTGGCAGTCGCTCAGGTGCAGGGATTAAACAATGGGTCATGGATGCAATTAGACCTTGAGCTCTATTCTAAACATATGATGAGGCACATTGAGTGCATAATTAAATATGAATAAATATTAAATTTTATACATTACAGATCCGTACCTACACTAACGGGAGGGGGGGGGTCGTTGACATGATGTCCACTATCATGTCAAGATTTTGATTTGGTCACCCCTTAGGGTGAGTATGTTCATTTTTCAATTGAGTCACAGCTACTGTCTTGAACCGAAAATGGTCAAGCGGCTAGTGATTATGTCAGGAAAACATAATGACTACCGACGCACTGTCACAGCGACAGTGTCAACTAAAGTATTATTA